>CAUJNA010001765.1:0-57204 GCA_963377175.1 Effrenium voratum | reverse complement strand
CCTACGACGACACGGTGCGCAACATCGACATCGGCCGCGTGGGCTACCTGCGCCACAGCTTCTTGCCTTCAAGGGCCTGGACGGCACGATGACGGACCTGTTCATTCATTTGGTGGCCTACCAGCTGGTGACGCTCTCCGGCACGGGCGTCTCTGTGCTTGACTAAGGCCCGGTGTCGCTCTGCGCCATTTTTGGCGTTTAGTGACACCGCTTTTGAGTGCGCCCAAAAAACGAGAAAACAGGCGGGGGTGCCCCTCTGCGCCATTTTTGGCGTTTAGTGGCACCGCTTTTGAATGCGCCCAAAAACGAGAAAAGAGGCCCGGTGTCCCTCTTCTTCATTTTTGAAGTTTAGTGACACCGCTTTTGAGTGCGCCCAAAAACGAGAAAAAAGGCGGGGGTGCCCCTCTGCGCCATTTTTGGCGTTTAGTGGCACCGCCCAAAAAACATGCAAAAAAATGGAAAAATTGGCTTCTTCCAGGCCCCTCGGATTAGCCCGAACGGTCTAATCCGGAATGCTCAGCCGCTCCGCAAGCTCCTCCGTGGCCGCGCGCGCAATCTCCTCGCACAGCGCAGCAGGGACGCTGTAGAGCAGCTCGCGTGATTGGCTGACCCTCTCGTACTGCCCCTCCATGAGCTGCGGCCCCCGCTGCGCGGCCCGGAGGTGCCTGCCGTCCTGCCACGCCTCGCAGCGGCTGCCGCTCCTGCACAGCCCTCGGCTCGGTCTCCAGCGCATGTTGGTCCACAGCCGCGTCTGCTTCCTGTACGGAGTCCCGTACTTGCAGTAGGTCACGTCCACCCAGGGCAGAGGCTCCATGAACGGCCGGGTCTTCAGCAGCCCGGTGGCCGGGTTCTCTATGACCCACATCAAGGGGTCAAAGTGCGCAATGATCTCAAGGGCGCTGAGCACCAGCGCGTCGCCCTCCAGGAGCCGCCGCGGGCGCGTCGTCAGCGCGCGGCTGTATTCCGCGCAGACCGGGCTGGCCCAGACCATGTCGAAGTGCCCCGGGAACGTCGTGTAGTCCCAGCTCCGGATGTCGCAGAGGATGGTCGGCTCAAATTTCGACACGATGTCCAGGGAGACGACCTCCCAGACCGCCGCCTCGAAGGCCCTGCCCACCGACTTGGTGCCGCAGAAAAGCTCCAGGAGCCTCGGCATTTTTAAAGAGCAAGATCACCGCCACTGCGACGACCAAGAAGCCTCGCGCGTTCATCGGACCGGACTTTTTTCCTACGGATAAAAAAAGGAGCCGAACTTCGCAATGAAGCTTGCACTCGGGCTGGACGTTCAGACCAATGCCAAGGGGGGAAATTTCATGTCCATAGAGGACTCCCATCAGGGCGCGCTGGTGTGCAAGGTGGACGTGGAGGTGCTGTGGGAGCCCGGCAACTTCCAGGACGACGGGGCCAAGAGGGTGGGAGTGTGCTTTGCGAGCAACTCCAACCTGGAGCTGTGGACGGAGGAGGTGGAGCAGGGCGTCATCGACAACATGATCGTCTTCCAGAAGCCCTTTCCGGGGGCCGCCCACACGGAGCTTGAGAGCCAGCTGCAGCGCGCCGTCAAGGTGAGCGCCAAGGGCAAGCACGTGAAGTGCAAGATGGACTTGGAGCGCTGCCTCTTCTGGGACCCGGCCGGCAACCGCGCGCCGCGCCCCGCGGAGTTCGCGCGGCGCAGGGGCCGCGCGCTTGTGGAGGCCCGGCACGTGTGGCTGATGGGCAGGCAGTGGGGCGTGCTCTTCGAGGTGCGCCACCTCATGCTGGAGCCCCTGGAGGCGCCGTGCTGCCCGTTCTAGGCAGCCTCCAGCAGCTCGGAGCTCGTGGCCCGCGAGGCGCCCACGTACAGGTGGCGCAGCGTGAGGTGGCAGGACTCCAGGTCCAGGCGGACGCGGTTGTGGAGGGTGAGCCCCTGGCAGATGGCGTAGGTAACTGCGTGGCTCGGCCGGGTGGCCCGCAGCAGCTCCTGGTTCTTCAGCCGCATGCCGTTGTCCAGCCTCACTCCGTCCGGCTCCACTTCCGCCACGGCCACAGAGACGCCCTTGGGAATTTTTCCGCCGGCCCCGATGAGGCGCAGCCCCGGCCAAACCCTCATGCTCTGCGGGCTGTTTTGGGTTGTTGCAGTTTGGCAACACCCATTGGTTGTTTGGCAACACCCCAAATCTATGTGGATGACGTGTGTCTCCAGCTCTAGGAGCTTTGAGGCCTCCGGCGCCAGGGCCCGGTTCGCCGCAGCGTTGACGGCCATGCGCTTGCTGTGGCTGATGACCAGCGTGGTGTCCGGCCACCCGGGCTTGCCTCAGCCTCGCCTTGGCCTGCTCCAGCGTGGGGCACGCCTCCTCGCCGACCCGCAGCCACTTCACGAAGTCGAAGATGCCGGGGTCGGAGCGCATGTTCTGCGTGAGCTCGTGCCTGTGCCCGCCGGCCAGGTCGCGGATGAGCTGGCTGTGCTCCAACGGCGCGCTGATGGGCCGCCCGGCCCAGGAGTCCAGCACGGCCGGCAACTGCCGGAAGTCTCCCAGCAGCAGGAACTTCACGCAGGCCAGGTCCGCCCAGAGCGCCATGTCCAGCTGCGTGATCTCCTCCACCACCAGCCAGTCCAGCTTTTGCGCGCTGCCCCCGCGCACGTACCTGCGCACCCAGTGGTCTTTTCCCCCTGCTTGCGGAGCGAGCTCCACGTCACTATCGCCATGGCTTTTCCTGGCCGATAGCTATCTAACAGAAAAAGGTGAGACGACAAAGAAATCACTGACCACGTGCCAGTTTCCTGAGAGTCTTGAGCTTCCCTCCCTTCTGAGGAGTAGAGAGAACATTTGCAGTGAACTCAGGCGGGATGTAAGTAAAAGGTCCCGAGGGCATAGTGAGCTGAGCCGTGCAGGAGTCAGTCCGACACAATTGCAAATAAGAAATACATTCGCGTATCACATTACCAGCAAAAGGCATCTTTGGCCTAATGGGAAATACCTGAATCATCCGCAGTGGGTAGAAAATCTTCAAGTGTTGGATGTTCATTTGCTGCGGCACGGGCAAGTGCCACTTTCCAGAAATGGCGTCCAATTGGCGCATAATAGTAACAAGTGTATTGGCCTGTTGACCAGCGCTTCTTTTTTCTGGCGGGAGCATTCCGATCTCAACAGAGTCAAAATCCCTAAAGGAGGTATATGAAGTCTTGGAATTCGTTTTCCAAGGCACCGGAAGTCTCAAGCCAGTGTGAAGGGTAAAGCTCAAAAGCAATTCCAACGCATTAATACCAGGATCTGATTCAAGAGGAGCTTGCCTGGATGACCACTCGATGGTGTGCATCCAGTTCCAAATTGCGTCAGCCACAAGTTGCCCAGCAGGAATAGCCTGTCGAAAAATGTCCGGCAGTGTCTCAAAAGCAACCTGAATGGGGTCCTCTGTCGACCATGTTGCAAACCATTGCACAGTCTCATCAAAAGACATCGACTGGACTTGGTCAGAAGTTGCAACATCGAGGCAATGTTTATCGGGTTTCTTCTGTTCGTTAGCAACCTTGAAGCGATCCAGTGCCAAATAAAAGGAATAGACTTGATGCAAATCAAATTCAATATCATGCACAGACTGTCTGATACATTGTACGGCAATGCGTGCCTCAGGCACGTCAAGGTCAAGCGCCGCAGAAGCGAGCCGGTCCGCAACGTCGTTACCAACAACAAGAAAACAGTCGAAGGGGTCGACGGCGTCATGAATCTCACGGTGCGCCTTGACCTTCAAAACCCGAAACTGATCGGGAATCCAGCAATGTACAATGCACTGAATGATATCTTGGTTGGCCAGGTGTCTGAAATCCCCAGGACTTGCATGTGGGTGTAAAGACACCCATTTAAGAATACTGACAGCATACGCAGAATCAGAATAAACCGTAATCTGACCCTTGCATCGCTGATGATGGGCTGCAACAATAATAGCGGCAATGGCATAAAGCTCAGCCCTTGCAATGTCTTGCTGGCCCGGGATGATTCCACACCCCAAGGCACAGAATTGATCTTGTAGCGGATGTCCACTCGGAGGTGCTTGCATAAAAAGAACAACCTGTTCATGCGTAGTGAGACATGACTGCACGACAGCCCAAGAGGCCCGACGTGCCATGGGGACGGAAGGGTTGCGACAACCCCCGTCGGTAAAGAAAATCATGGTTGGCAAATCAACTAAATGGCTTGGGATTTCAAGATCAAAATAAATTGGCATAGAGTTGAGCTGTTCTGAAATAGCAACCAACCCAGCGGAAACTCCGGCGACAGGGAGATATTTCCAGGCAGGATATTTGTCACGAAGCAGGTCAAGAGCCGGCGCATGCTCTTGCCTGATCTCTTGGAAGAAAGGGCACGCAAAAATCACATGATCAGTGGTACACTCTAGCCCACAATGCTGGCAAGCAGGGTTGGACACCTCGTTACCCTTCCAGCCCGCTTTGGCCTGCTGGCTTTGAAAAGCATTAGTGATGCGCGAGGCCAAAAAACCATGTGCACTATCATGGAATTTATTCAACACCTTAATAGTGATCTGTCGAGACATAAGCCATGTCTCAACGCCACGTCTGTGTGCAATTTGTTGATACACAAAAATGGGCCACCAAGCAATCAATCTGGCTTTCAGCTCCTTTCTTGAAATTTGCAGTATCTGGATCGGCCTGAATCCGGGAGGACCAGAAAGAAGACCTGTGTCACTCAGCTCCCACCGCAACTTTTTCAAGTACATCGCACAAGTAGAAATAGGACCAACGGACCTGTGTGGATGGTCGAGTTGCATATAGCCCAAAAAGTCAAGGACAATATGGGGAAAGGTATCGTGCACCTGCTTCAAGAGAGCAAAAATATTGATGATCACAAAGAAGAAGGGGTCAACCAATTCCTTATGAAGGAAACTACACGCAATCCAAGCACAAGCCTGTTGCCAGGGTCCAACCACGGCTGAGCATGCTGCACGGCGCAGCCTTTGCATCTCCTTAGATGACAAGTATTGAGACTCCGCTCCATACAAGGCCAATGGCCAAATGGCCTTCTGAACCATTCTGGCACGGTCTGACAGGAAAGTCAAAGTTCGCGGGATACGCTTTGCACGACTGACACCCTTTCCAACCCGAGCATGCAGAGCGGATGGTGAAGGTCTCTGATTGTAAATGCGAGCGACTCCCAACTCTTGAGTGGAATCCAGCAGTGGGACTTGGTCTGGATAAATTTCACGAAGTTCTGGAAAAGATTCAAGAAACTTTCTCAAATGTGGGGCATTAGCCCACACCCATGTTTTGCGCCAGTCGATTTGCATGGACCATACGTCCATAAAAACTCTGGTAACCTCAAAAGCGGCCGCCCACTGAGTTGAGGTGTGTGCCGTGAAGTTGATATTATCAACATATGTAGAGGGTACAGCAGAAGTCTGCGAGACATGGTAATGAAAAAGAAATCCAAACGCCAGCATAGCACATACAGAAAGCGCACATCCTTCCGGAACCCCAGAAAAGGACGGGACTTGCTGTCCATAAGCTCCATGGAAGGTGAATCGTCTAGAAAGGTTGCCAAGTCCTGCACTCCACACAGCAACCAGATTGGATGGCACGTTGAGGTGCTCCATCAATTTTCCAAGCGGAATTCGCGGCAGCAAATTGAAAGCTTTAACCAAATCAAGGCTAAGACCAGCAACTGGCGTCTTTTGGATGTTTGCAACCTCGGCTGCAAACTGTTGTAGCCAAGAAAATAACCGAACTCCTCGGCCTGGAAGTCCACCAGATATGGCTGCAGGAAAAGAAGATGTCCAGGATCTCAAAATAAAGAAAGCAGAAAACTTGGTGAAGAGACGGACGATACATCCAATGATTGTAATAGGGCGTGCATCGGTTGCAAAACGAGGATTGTCGATCTTGCCAAGCAAAGATACTCGCGCCCGCATGAAAGGTTCAGGAAATTCTCCACAGTCAAGAACACGGCAATATAGCAAAATGAGATGCCGCAAAGCCGAGGGCGGGAGGAGTTTCAATTCCTCAAATCTCCATCCGCAAGCTCCTGCAGCCGAACCAGATTTGGTAAGTGACAAAACATGAGACCATGCTGAGGGGTCTTGCCATGGAATATCAATCTGAGGAAGTGTGTGAACGCACTGCACCACAGTTTCACAAGCCTCCTCCCATGACGAAACCGGCTCAAACTGGTCACGTTGCCAGAATGTGTTCCAATAGCTGGTGAAGACATAATCAAGTTCACAAACTTGAGTAGCCGATTTCTGCTGTGTCAGGTTTCCAACTGCAGGGCAAACTCCTGAAATAACCTGGAGATGCACATAAGAGCCATGGATCTTCCGTATAATGACCTGGGCGTCACCAAAAGTAGCTGGCATGCCACATGAGAGTGCAGCAGCCTTGTCGATGGAAACGATGGCGTCACCTTTGGGCGACCTTTGTAGTCGGGCAGTTGTGGTGACATCGTGCTCTATCCATTTAATCGGGGGCGGCCCTTTACCACGCAGGTCAGCAAACAGGGATTTGAGATTACCCTTTTTTGCTTCAAATGCCAATCGCGATTTGAAATGTTCTTTACGGTGCTTGGCTTCCTGTTTGACCAAGATGTCCGCATCAAACTTGACGAGTTGAAATGCAGTAAAAAGGAAATCTGCGTCTGGACATTGCTGTGGCACATAGAAGACACCTTCTTGTCCCAAAAGCCAGGAAGAAAACGAATGCCCAAAACCTCTGGCACGCAAGATAGCATTCCATTCATTCTGGTGCTGAAAATGCAACTGGGTGCAGCGCCTGGGACACAGGACTGGAGTGTGCTCAAGTGCGGCTCTAGATCTGAAGAGACCTTGCAAACGGCGCACTTGTCTAACCTTGTGATGAGATGGCAACGAAGTAGTATCATCTGGCGGGTTGTAACCACCGCCCCAACATTGCCTAATGGTCTTGGGCGGCTGCATTTTCCGAAGAGGCTGCCATTGGCATCTACCTCGTTGTCTCTGCGGAAGGTGGTGTTGTCCCTGTGAATTGGCTTGTTGACGATAATGGTGTACTGACTGCTCGACATTGCGTGACCACTGCAAAAACTGTTCTTGCAACGACAAGTTGGGCTTAGTCAAGAAAGGGTGACGATCACATTGCTGCACATATTGAGTCTCAAAAGATTCTGAAGGCGGCGAGTCATCACTCCATGTAGCAGGAAAAACCCATCGATATTGCACAGGAATGACGTCTCCGAAACCAAAGTCCAAGAAAAGCGGAGCATGGACGTCAACCTTCTTGAGGACATCAACACAGGCATGCTGTAAATACGGAACTAAAGTAGGGTGTATCAACGCAGTGTCATGGCAGGTAGAATCTTTACAAGTTGGCGGCAAGGAGATACCCTGCCGTTGAAACCACTCAAATACTTCAATGAACCCAAGCGACTGAAAAGAACTAAAGGAATCCAACTGTTGCGGCCGAACGTTAAAGTCGCCAACAATCAGGCTGGGAATTTTATATGACGATGCCAAATCAAATGCCTGACGAAGGATTTCGTCATTCACTTTGCCATCAATGTCCCTGGTACTGGGGACGCCGTAGACAGCAATCAAAAGGACATCGAAGGGCCCAAGCCGTATCAAACAAGGCAAAAGTCGGCCAGAGATAAAAGCGGAACATGTAGTAGGCGCATAAAGATATCGAGCAGGCACCTTGGAAAAAACCGCCACACCGGAGTTATGACCACGAAACAAGGTAGCACTTGAATCCGAGGTCTTTTTCACATCCACTGGAGCTCCCCATAATGGAGTATGAGACGATTTGCACAACTTGCGCGAGATCATCTCCTGTGAGGCCAAAGTAGCGCAAGTCTCAGAAAGAACAGTGACATGGGAATCAAGCGTGTCAAGGTGATCAATTTTTCCAAGAATGGACCCCACATTGGAGACGCATACCCGAACAAGTTGTGGTCCTGGGTGAGATGCCTCACCCACCCTACACCCCGTGTAGCGATCGAAATCGCCATGCAAAGAAGGACACCTGGCATGAATTTGGATGACTACCATGTAGAGCCATCCAAAAAAATAAAACCCTCGAGGTCAGTCAGACATGTCGCTAATGTGAGCGACATCAGCGGGACGCTTCGAAGGGCGCTGTCCAGCTCCCAGATTCTGCAACAGCTTCTTGAGATCAGAAAACTCTGATGTCATCCGCGCCTCCTGCTTGGATACTGCCGCTTCCAACGACGATTGAAAGGTGCCATGAAGCTGTTGAATCTCACCTGAAATTTGTTGACGGACGTCTGCAAACTCCTTGGTGCAATCCTGACGGAACTTTGCATTCTCCTTCGCGTCAATTTGCTGTTGCTGCTGAAGTTGCTCAAAATGAGACTTCAGTTCATGAATCTGCTTCTCATTCTGCGCCAGCCGAACATTGTCGTTGACTGATGAGCTCGAGGATATAGCTTTGCTTGTGGACATCCATGGATCAAAAATCTGAAGAGGATCGACTTTCTGATCTGGCATTGAAGTCTTGATGTCATCGGGCATCTCACCAGCACGCAAAACTTGAATGCCTCCAGAGCGTTGGAAGTTGCGCACAACCTCTTTGATGAGGACGTAATGGTTGTTCAGAGGGATAGTAGTTGCTGGTGGGTCCTTGGAGGAGGTTACAAGCCAGGTCGAAGCAGAAAGCTGTCGAGTAGGTCGAGCTTGCCAGTTGTGATGGCCAAGCCATGTGACAATAACTGAACTGGTTGTCCCGGGCGGGCAATTTTCAATCTTCCACGTTCGATGACCAGTGTCATCTGGCGGCAACGGTTCTGAGGGACGAAGGTGCTTCCAGGCAGCTTCAAACTGATTCTTGGCAACCCTAATGCCGAAATGGCCTTTGGGCGTTTTGACGATTCCAAGCTGCGAGTTCATTTTGAGGGCAATGGGTGCAACCTGTGATTTGGGCTGGTTCAGCCAAATCACTCTGAAAGCATTCTGGTTGAGTCCTTTGCTGTCATCATGCAAAGGTGAAATGTAAACGGAATTGTGGCCACTCTGCGCTAACAAGGTAGCAACGTCCTCATCCAAAACACGGCCGGCAAAAGCAAAAATCTGAGCCTCCTGTGGTGTCACGCGTTTCCTGCCTGCGGAAGACCAGGATCGCCCCCAAGGCGGGGCTAGCAAAGGCTGCTTCTTGTGGAATCTACCAAGTGCTGAGCGAATTGGCTGTGCAATGAAAGTATCCCATTGTTGATCTGCAAATTCATCACGAAATACACGAAAAAGCCAAATGGAGGAACTGGGCAATGCAATGGCCCTCTGTTCATCTTTCTCAAATTTCACATTCTTCTTTCCCAATTGGTGGGCGCAGACAGCAACCACGACAGTTTCTCCAGAAACGGTTTTCGCTGGAATGGACATGGAATTGCAATGCTGATTGTCAGTTGCTGGGCATCGCCCCAACACACACATCAAGAGTTCATGATCCACAAGGTGAGTGCAAGTGAGGAAATGTCTCGCCTGCTGTGGGTCCAACAACGCAATCCCTGGCGGACTTTGTGCTGAAATCTCAAAAAGGAGAGCAAGTTCAGTGCCGTCGGCTGACGAGAAATGGGCCAAATCAAGTTGAAGTTGGGACGCCGAAATGGGTCTCTGTCTCTTGCGTTGAAACTGAGGCAGGGCCAGACCAGGCGGCATCCTGATTGATGCTGCCGAAGACATACCCAGGAGCGCCTTGGCCAATTGGATCTCATCTGACAGCAACGTGGACTTCCTGAAGCGGTCAAACCCAAGTGCATCAATGACATTTTGAGACCACTCCATTGCTTCCTCAAACTGAGCACCATGTTCCTGAAGAAAAGTAGCGACGGCACGTCTTGCCTCAAGGACTTTGTCGACTGAAATGTCGGTCGGGCCTCCGCCTTGAAGAGAGTATCTGAGGTGAATCTTGATAGACGAGGTCTGGTTCATAACGAAATCTCCTATTGCGTATTCAGGCGAAGCCTGTCTGCCAGCAATCACGATTCGGCAAGTGGGTGCAATGGAGATGATGTTGTTAGCAAACAACCAAGCATCAACAATTGTTTGCAAGGTCTGCTGAGGTGAAATAAATCCTTTCCACAAAAGAAATCCATCAAAGTCAATGTACGCAAAAACAGCCTCACTCTGAGAGACTGGCATTGAGTGCACTTCCAAGAAGGAGGTGAAATAACGAGCGTTCACCAGGATAGCAGTGTCTGCAGAGTCCATTCCGAAACCGGTCCTGGAAGGAAGAAGCGCTGCACCAGCCATGTCATCCTCAAAAACGGGAATTTTGACCTGCAAGGTACATCCGAAAAGCGCGGAAAGTGCTGTAGCTTCAAAGTCCCTCAGGCAGTTGGCGCACTTGACAAAGTCAGCATTTTCAAAGGTGCAAACGATAGCACTGTCGGCAAGATGGAAAACGGATGCATCCGTCCTGCCCAAAACAATCTGTGTACACCTGAGGTTTTGACACAGCTGCTCATGAGTAAGCGGCGCACTGAAGGAGGCTCCTTGACTTGAATCTCCATCCACCACACAAGCAATTGCCACAGTGTGCAAATCCAACTGCAAATGAATGGAATGCCTGTCTGACCACAAAACACACTGCTGTAAATTGTCCAGAGCGAAATGGAATGTCACATCTGCGGGACAAATTGCCATGCCTCCATGCCAGAAAATCAAGCGCACATGCTTCAAGGCCTGTCTGAGACAGTGTGTCGACAGCGACGTACCTTCCTCCTTCCAGACATGCAGGATGCGATCACAAGTATCTTGAATTTCAGAAGAGGTAGGCACACAACAAAACACCTGGCAACGAAATTGGGAGAGCTCAACCAGACTCCAAGCAATGAAGGGCAAAGTCGCTGAGAGCGAGACCGGAATACTGAACTCATCGGCATCCTTACGGATAAGAACTGCCTGGCAGCAGAGAGTCGCCAATTCCCGGCAACAAGCATCGAGTTGAGGCAATCGACGATCATTGCTCATGACTGCTGTCCACGTCTGGGCTATCCGAAGCCACTGGAAAGCTGAATGCACTGGCACTAGCATGTTTCCAAGCAAGCGATAAGCCTCCTTGTTTGAAAGAGATTCAAATCCATGGTGGACCACTCCAAGAGCAGCAGCAATCTCATCAGGTGCCAATGCAAACCACAGAAGCTGTTGTGACTCATCCACCTTGTAAGCCTTGGCCTGCATGAAGACACCCTTTGCGAGCTGATGGTCATGAAACTGAAGGCATGTGCGGTAACATGCCATGACTGATTCCAGCTTCAAGGAGTCAAGGCAATTGCGCATTTTGCAAATGTCTGCATGTCGGAAAATGGTGTCACGATTCCACTGAGGCACCAACCTTGGATCAAGGAGTTTCTGGATTTCCACATCGGACAATTTCAACTCTGTTTGAAGCAGAGTTTTCTGTAAATCCCAAAGGCATTGGCTCAGCGGCACCTTGTACAGCGGCATCTTGATCGTTTTGAGACATGAAGCAATATTGGTACCTGAAATCTGCTGAAAAACATCAAACCTGAGCAGAATAGCCATGTATCTGGGCCTGGCGACCGGGATGACTGACGCAGGATCTTCAGTGGTCTCATGGATGAATCGATATCCCAACCCACAAAAAAGGCGCATGATCCACCTCCAATGAGGATGCCGAGGCAGAGCGGCCACATTCTCCAAGGCGAAGATCAGAGGTCTCAAGGCGTGCAAATATCTGGCTGTAGCAATCATATTCTGTCCGAGCTGGGATGCCAGTCCCAAAACATTTTTCGAAGCTGCGCTCCATGGGGGACAAGATGGCGAAGCGACCAACACCGACGTGTTGATGCAAGAGATCTGTTGCAGAATCTGACAAGAATCCACATCCCCAATGACAATGAACGGAAATTTAGGCCAGTATTTTCGTTCAGAGGTAACCAACTGATGAGCCGTAACAGTGTTCAAGTTCAATGTTTCTGCAGAAAACTTGGCCGTACGTGGTTCAATTTCCACTGAGCAAAGCACTGGCGGTAGAGCAAAGGGAAGCTGCAGCTGGTCTGTCCAGGCCTTTCCCATCTTCCACCCCCCGAGGCCAGAAAAGAGGTCCAAAGCGGAACCCTTCTTGTCAGGGGAAAAGTTCTTAGCAATGCACGCTTCAATGCCCCAAGGTGCAAAAATTCTGCGAGGAGTCTCCTCGATCATCTGATAATCGAAGATCGTAGCGAAATCTCCGTCTCTGAGGTCAAGATTTCGTCGAACCCGAGGAGGTACCAGAAGCATGGCATCAAAATCAACACAAGCACCTTTGTAATCAAATATCTGAATGTTCGCAAAGTGAGGCGATTCAAACGAGGCCAGGTCATCAATGTCTGTCAAGAAAGCAGAAAAACCGCAACGAAAGGAACATGGTTGGTTCAAAGTAAAAGAAGTAGCGGGCCACATGTCAAGCACAGCATTCTTGGTACACAAGAAGAATTGCTCAGGAAGTCGAAGTTCAGACAACTCCTGTATCAAAAGGCCAACGGGCGGACCGAAAGAGCCATACATAGGCGAAAGCCGCATACCCGGAAAAACATCGTTGTCAAGTCGATCAATATCCATGGCTCTTGGCGTCTACCCCGAGACAACAAACCCTAGCGCCGCGAAGCTTGAACCAAGAGGGCTTCCGCACCCAGTGGTCGGCCGTCTGCGCCCCCAGGCCCAGGTTCTGCGCGGAGCAGTGCGTCTTTGAGACGAGGTGCACCGCCTCGCCCTGCTCTCGCAGCCTCGCCACAATGGTCCGGGCCAGGTGCGTCTTTCCGGTGCCCGGCAGGCCCGTGAGCAGCAGGGAGTTGCCCGCCAGGCAGTGGCCCACGGGGTCGTCAACCCCGTTCCACCTCCGCTGTTTGGGGCGCTCCGCCTCCATGCGCGGCGCCCTGCCGCCCAGCAGCGGCTTCGTCTCTTCCACGCGGTAGACCGGCGTGCCGTCCGGGTGGCGCAGCGCCTCCAGCGCCCGCAGCCTCTCCGTGAAGCGCTTCGGCAGCCGCTGCGTCAGCAGGCAGTCCGTCTTCACCTGCGCGAGGTACCGCGGCGGCGCGTCCAGGATGCGCCGGGCCTTGGCCAGCCGGTGATCATCCGCGGCAGGCGGCGCAGCGGGCGGAACGCGGGCGCGGGCTACGAGCGCAGGGACTGGCTGCCGGTGAACGAGCTGGGCGGGGCCATGACGAGGCACCCGGCGCACCTCACGGAGGAGCAGGTGGCGCAGCGGGTCAGGCAACAAGTGGAGGCCTCGCTGGACCCGGGCGGCCCCATCCTGCAGCTCTCGGACGAGTCCTACTTCCTCGACCCCGAGGGGCACTGGGTGGTCAGCACCCAGAGCACGCACTACAGGAACTCCAGGACCGAGGTGGAGACGCTCCTGCGCCAGCGCATGAGGGGCCTGAGGAGCGTGAGCTTCCAGCTGCCCTGCGAGGAGGACGTGCTGCCGAGCGCCTTCGAGGACAAGTCGCTCTGCGTGCCCCGGCAGCTGGCCGAGCTGCTGCAGCTGAGCGTGGAGGAGGTGTGCGCCGACTTTGACGCCATGCTGCGCCACGACTGGAGGCGCCTCGGCATCTCCGCCGAGGAGGTGCGAGAGTTCTGCGTGTGGCGCAACGCCCCATGCGCGTGCTGAGCTCGCAGGGCGACCTGGTGGACAGCTACGACCCGGCGCTGAAGGAGCACCGCACCGTTTGCTTCTTGGCCTTCGACGGGCACTGCTACATGTACAGGGCCGTGAAGCGGGTGCTGGAGCGGCAGGCGCGCGTGCTCTACCGGGCGAGGCGAGGCAGACCCTGCCGCCCATCCAAGAGTGGAGGCGCTTCGACGCCGCGGACGTGCAGCCGGGGCTGTTCTGGTGCGAGGACCTGCAGGAGGCGCGGCGCCAGCTCATGGCCGCCGGCGAGAGCCCCAAGGTGGCCATCAGCAGCCCGGCGCAGTACTGCGGGCTGAGGCTGAGGCGGGGCACCAGGATCCGAGAGCTGCCGGAGGAGCACGAGGTGCTGTGGAGGTGGTGCGAGGCGCTGGGGCAGGAGTACAGCGGCCAGCGCCTGGCCGGCTTGGCGCACGAGATCTTCCTGAAGCTGCTGAAGGCGAAGCGGGAAGTGCCCGGCGCGGCGGAGAGGCAGAGGCCTTTGGCCGCGCAGGACGGCAAGTGCGCGCTGTGCGGCTGCGGGCTGACGGCCGGCGCCTGCGAGCTGGACCACGTGGTGCCGGTGAGGCAGGCCTTTGCGGGCAGCGTGCAGATTTTGCAGGCGCTGTGCGGCGACTGCCACAGCGAGAAGACGCTGAGGGAGAGCGCGCAGCCCACCAGCCTGGAGAGCCGCGTGGCCCCGGGCGTCATGGAGTACGTCCGGAGCCCCAAGCTGCCCCCTCTGGTTTTTGAGGCGCAGACGTGCGCAAAGGACAGCACGTACGTCGGCGTGGACGTGGTGCGCTGCAGGCGCAACGGGCTGGCCAACGCCCCCTTCCCCCTGCCCATCCTGTGCCCGGCGGACGGCGTTGAGCCCGTGGACGGCGCGCTGCCGGACCTGGGCTTTGGGGAGGGCTGCTGCGACGCGAGGCAGTCCTGCCTGAACCTGTTGCCGTACGTGGGGCCCGGCTGGTACCCGAAGGTTTCGCTGGCCGCGATGCTGGTCCTGGGCGTCTGCCGCTGGGACCACATCGTGTTGGGCATCTCCGCGCGGAGCCACGTGGACGCGGCGACGCTGCGGCGCGCGCTGGAGCGCATGGACGCCGCCTGGCCCGAAGGCGAGGAGCACATGGCCAAGCTCAGCGTGAACGCGATGATAGGCCTGTGGGCGCGCAGCACGGAGGTGGTCTACAGCGTGCGCAGCAGCAGCAGCGAGCTGGACGGCGCAAGCGCGGACTTCTCTCAGGCCTTCGCCTACGAGGGGGGCATTGTGTGGGACTTCGTCTACAAAAAAAAATTGGCTGAGCACGGACTACCGCCCCATCCCGACGCGGTGGCTGGGCTTAGTGCACTGCAACGTACTTGTCGCGGAAGAAGCCCTTGCCCAGCTTGGTCAGCCGGTGCTCTCCGCCCTGCAGGGAGCGCACGTGCTTCTTCTGCCCGTTGCGCAGCAGGATGTAGTCGTTGGGCCCCTCGCGGATGAGGGGCTGGTTGTAGTCGAAGTCCTTGCTGGGAGGCCGCAGGCCCAGGTGGGAGTAGTAGTGCTGCCCCGCGCGGGTCAGCTGCCCGTCCGCGCGCGAGAGCAGCGCGTAGGCCCCCGGTCCGCGCCGCAGGTTCAGCACGACGGCACCATCCGCCCCCGTGCGAGCCCGGGCGCCGCCGTCCGCGGCCTCCGTGATCTGCTGTCGTTGTCTCGCCCAACTTGCCATTCTTTTTTTACGGGCCCAGTTTTTTTTGGTGGGCCGCGCATTCTCCGGATCTGTGCCCGTAAAGGCCGGGGAGCTTGTTTCGCACGGTTTTGCGCTGAAAAATGCTATTAGTCTAGTCCGTACATAGATGTACGGACGGGACTAATAGCTCGTTTTGCACGATTTTTCGCATGACATGACATGATTTTTTGCATGGTTTTGCATGGTGTTGCATGGTTTTTGCTTGGAATCGGCATGTGGTGCACCCCCCCAAACCCCCGAAGTTTTTTTCCCTGTCAGGCTGCCGTGCTTGTGAGGTCATCCAGGCGAAGCAACTGCGGGGGGTCTGGCGCTGGGGCTGGGGGCTGGGCAGTGCCGAGCAGGCACGGAGTGCCGAGCAGGCACTGTAGGAGTGCCGAGCAGGCACAGTGCCGAGCAGGCACTTTAGGAGTACCGAGCCCCGGGTTTGGCTTAGTACTGGTCTGCCCAACGGGCCAGACGAAGGGGGGTCGGAGCTCGGAGTTTTTTTGGCCCCTTATAGGAACCTATAGGAACCTATAGGAATCTTATAGGAAACTCATAGGAAACCCATAGGAAGGCCATAGGAAAAGAAGAAGAGGGCTTCCTACAGGTTTCCTATGGGTTTCCTATGGGTTTCCTATGGGTTTCCTATAAGATTCCTCTAGGTTCCTATAGGTTCCTATAAGGGGGGCAGCCGCCCAACCCGTTCAGGTTTGATACTGGCCCGCCCAACCTGCGCTCGGTACTGGCTCGCCCAACTGGGCCCGATTTTGGCTTGGCAGGAGGCTTCGATGCCAGGCAGGTGCCGAGGCTTCAATGCCAGGCAGGTGCCGAGGCTTCAATGCCAGGCAGGTTACCTGGTTGGCACTCCCGGAGTGCCGGGCCGGACCGTATGACCGTATGACCGTATGATCCGTATGATCCGTATGATCCGTATGACTCAGCTGAGGCTTCAATGCCAGGCTTGCCGAGTCATACGGATCATACGGATCATACGGATCATACGGATCATACGGTCATACGAATCTCCCTGGGCCGGGGGGCGGTGTTCAGCGGGTTGGGCCGGCGCCGGCGTCGACAAAATGTGGATATTTTTGCCAGTTTTTTCGGCGCAGTCACTCAACGCCAAAAAGGCTAAGAGGGACAGCGGGCCTTTTTGTTGAGTTTTTGACACCCAACAGGATGGGCTTGGTTCACCCAACCCGCTGGGGCTTGATACTGGTCCGCCCAACCTGCGCTCGATACTGGCTCGCCCAACCCCCCCGTTTTTGATACTGGTTCGCCCAACCCGTTCAGGTTTGATACTGACCCACCCAACCTGCGCTCGGCACTGACTCGCCCAACCTCGTGTTGATACTGGCTCGCTCAACTGGGCCCGATTTTTTGGCTTGGCAGGAGGCTTCGATGCCAGGCAGGTGCCGAGGCTTCAATGCCAGGCAGGTTACCTGGTTGGTACTCCCGAAGTGCCGAGCCGTGGCCGTATGACCGTATGATCCGTATGATCCGTATGATCCGTATGATCCGTATGATTCGTATGACTCGGGCTGAGGCTTCAATGCCAGGCTTGCCGAGTCATACGAATCATACGGATCATACGGATCATACGGATCATACGGGTCTACGAATCTCCCTGGGCCGGGGCGGTGTTCAGCGGGTTGGGGGTCGGCTCCGGCGTCGAAAAAATGTGAAGATGTTGCCAGTTTTTTGGCGCTGCCACCTGTCGTCAAAAAACGACGAAGAGTGGCAGCGGGCGTTTTTGTTGAGTTTTTTACTCCGTTTTTTGCAGGTAGCATGGATGGCCCCCTGTTTGGAGGCTTGCCGAGGGGGCGTGGTTAGGTACTGGTCTGTCCAACGGGTCTGGGGGGGTTTCGGATTTTTTTTTCAATGGTTCGCCCAACGCGCCTGGAGGGGTTTCGGATTTTTTTTCAATGGTCTGTCCAACGCGCCCGGGGGGGATTCGTTTTAAGTACTGGTTTGCCCAACGGGTCTGGAGGGGTTTCGTTTTTTTTTCAATGGTCTGCCCAACGGGCCCGGGGGGAATCGTTTTTAAGTACTGGTTCGCCCAACGGGTCTGGAGGGGTTCGGTTTTTTTTTTCAATGGTCTGCCCAACGGGCCCGGGGGGATTCGTTTTTAAGTACTGGTTCGCCCAACGGGTCTGGAGGGGTTCGGTTTTTCAAGTACTGGCCTGCCAAAGGGCCCGGCATTTTTGGCTTAGTACTGGTCTGCCCAACGGGTCTGGGGATAGGTGTCGGGTTTTTTAAGTTCTGGTTTGCCCAGCAGGTCTGGAGAGGTTTCGGATTTTTTTTTCAAGGGTCTGCCCAACGTGCCTGGGGGGGATTCGTTTTTATGTACTGGTTCGCCCTACGGGGGGTTCGTTTTTTAAGTACTGGTCTGCTCAACGGGTCATGACCCAACCAGACGAAGGGTGTCGAGAGCTCGGAGCTTTTTTTAGGAACCTATAGGAATCTTATAGGAAACCCGTAGGAAACCCATAGGAAACCCATAGGAAACCTGTAGGAAGCCCTCTTCTTCTTTTCCTATGGCCTTCCTATGGGTTTCCTATGAGTTTCCTATAAGATTCCTAGAGGTTCCTATAGGTTCCTATAAGGAGCCCATCAAACCCTCGGACTCACTGCCATGGTTTGATGCTGGTTCGCCCAACCCGTTTGGGCTTGATAGGGCTTCTTCCGCGACAAGTACTACGAGTACCTGGTCCACGTGCCGGTGATCATCCGGGGCAGGCGGCGCAGCGGGCGGAACTACGAGCGCGGACTGGCTTCCGGTGAACGAGCTGGGCGGGGCCACGAGGCACCCGGCCCACCTCACGGAGGAGCAGGTGGCGCAGCGGGTCAGGCAGCAAGTGGAGGCCTCGCTGGACCCGGGCGGCCCCATCCTGCAGCTCTCGGACAAGACCACTTCCTCGACCCCGAGGGGCACTGGGTGGTCAGCACCCAGAGCACGCACTACAGGAACTCCAGGACCCAGGTGGAGACGCTCCTGCGCCAGCGCATGAGGGGCCTGAGGAGCGTGAGCTTCCAGCTGCCCTGCGAGGAGGACGTGCTGCCGAGCGCCTTCGAGGACAAGCCGCTCTGCGTGCCCCGGCAGCTGGCCGAGCTGCTGCAGCTGATGGAGGAGGTGTGCGCGGACTTCGACGCCATGCTGCGCCACGACTGGAGGCGCCTCGGCATCTCCGCAGAGGAGGTGCGGGCTTCGAGCACTGCATGGTGGCCAAGGCCCGGCGCATCCTGGACGCGCCGCCGCGGTACCTGGCGCAGGTGAAGACGGACTGCCTGCTGACGCAGCGGCTGCCGAAGCGCTTCGCGGAGCGGCTGCGGGCGCTGGAGGCGCTGCGCCACCCGGACGGCACGCCCGTCTACCGCGTGGAAGAGACGAAGCCGTTGCTGGGCGGCAGGGCGCCGCGCATGGAGGCGGAGCGCCCCCAACAGCGGAGGTGGAACGGAACCACTGCCTGGCGGGCAACTCCCTGCTGCTCACGGGCCTGCCGGGCACCGGGAAGACGCACCTGGCCCGCACCATTGGTGCGAGGCTGCGAGAGCAGGGCGAGGCGGTGCACCTGGTGTCCAAGACGCACTGCTCCGCGCAGAACCTGGGGCTGGGGGCGCAGACGGCCGACCACTGGGTGCGCAGGTACGTGCGTGGGGGCAGCGCGCAAAAGCTGGACTGGCTGGTGGTGGGGGAGATCACGCAGCAGCCGCCGGCCTGCCTCCCCCTCCCTCGTCGTCAGGCCGGTGCCCGCCGCGTTGGCCGATGCACTCGGCGGTCGTGCCGGCGCGCCAGCTTCAGCACAGGGCCTCCCCGGCCCTCCTGCTTGCGGACGGTCTAGTCCACGGCCCCCCAGCCGCTGCACGTCAGGCCGTATGAGGGTTGAAGGGCTCCTCTCGCCGCGTTCGTGTCCGGGCTCTACTCGGAAAGGAAAGGCTGGTTCCTCCTTTCACGAGCGCCGCTCGGTGATCCTTGTTGTTGAAACTTGTCAGGTGGTGCAGGGCCTCACTGCACATCTAAGACGCCAGCGCAAGCTCCTTTTTGGGGCAACAACAAAGCTAAATGGAGGCGCTGAGAGGGACCTGGGGCCGACGACTTCAATCACAACGTGAGGGACCCCAAACCCGCGAAGCTGTACCAAGACACTCCTCGCGAGGCAGCGCGACCTCGACGTGACGCAGGCCATGGCCTTCGAGGCGCTGAAGGCCGACGTGGGCCGGCAGGTGCAGGCGCCCCGGCCGCGCGCGCTGGGCAAGTCGGCCGCCGAGGGGCCGAACGACCGGCTGCAGGCCGACCTTGTCGACTTCAGCCAGAACACGCGGGGAAGACGAAGTACGGCCTGGTGGTGATGGACGTCTTCACCCGGGAGGCCGCCGTGGAACCTCTGCAGAACAAGAACGCCGAGACGGTGGGCCGGGCCACTGCGCGGGAGCTGACGGGGCACGACACTGAAGAAGACCTGGCCACGAGGGTGGCGTGCAAGGGCGGGCAGTGGAGCGACCACTTTGAGCGGCGGCTGGGGCCTACAACGCGCGGCCCCACGAGACGGTGCACGGCGCGCCCGAGGACGTGGAGAAGCAGCCGGCCACGGAGTTCAGGGTCCTCCATGCCCCAAAAAGGAGCTTGCACACCCTTTTTCTACTTGTTCTTTGGCCCCCGCTGGGCCTGCCAGGCTTCCACCTCGTCCAGCCGGGCCTGAGTGCCGAGCCAGCAATATAAGTTGTTCCAGTGGGCGTTCCAATGGAAATCTGATCGGCAGGACGCACAGATGTTCCTAGCATACTTGGTCCGACGAAACCTGGGGTTAAGGCATGTTGCACTACATGAAACCTCAAGAACAAAGCTCGTCGGAGGCGGCCGCAGTTCTTTTTACCGGGATTGCTGAAAGTTGCACTGCTTCCAGGGCACTAGTGCGCATTGACCCCCCGAAATGTGAAAAGGCAAGACAATGCGTGTCCTTGCGTAAAAATGCAGTGCTTGGGGGGCGCGGCATGCGTGCCCACGCCCCAAGGTCCGGAGACCGAAACTCCGGAGACTCGAGGTCTGGAGACCGAAATTGCCCGGAGGCCACAAAGAGTTGCAACGGCCAGGAGGTCGTGAACAGTTTGTGAAGGCTTGCTTCCGTGGCGGAATTGTCTGTGCCTGAAGGCATGCTAAACGAGTAGTGCCCCACCACCAATGTGGCTGTGGGTTGCTTGCTGTGCCAGAGTTTCGTAGCATGCGATGTACCGCTGTCCTGGCTGACAAGGCAAGGCCACACGGCTCTTATGTCTTGCATGTTCCAGGTCTCGGCGAACCACACCACTTGGGAGGATGTAATTGCCCAGCTCCCAATCCCTACCATATCATCTTCGGCACACGCATCTGCGGCGGCCAGAGCTTGCAGCTGGTGTGGCCGCGCCAAAGGCTGAATAGGCGAGTGTCGAAAGCACGACGCCAGCCAAGTAAGACACTGTTGGCTTGACTTGGTGCACGCCAGCAACCCTTAAGGATTGCAGGGGTGCACAGGCAGGGGTGCACGCCAGCAACCTTAAGGTGCACGCCAGCAACTCAAAAGGATTGCAGGAGTGCCAGCAACCCTTAAGGATTGCAGGGGTGCACGCCAGCACCCTTAAAGATTGCAGGGGTGCGCGGGGGTGCACGCCAGCAACCCTCAAGAATCAGGGGTGCGCGCCAGCAACTCTTGAGGATTGCAGGGGAACGCTCGTGCACCTTTGCAATCCTTAAGGTTGCTGGCGTGCACCCTGCAATCCTTTGGGGTTTCTGGCCCCTGCGATCCAAAAGGGTTGCTGGCGTTACCCCGCATTCTTAAGGGCTCTGCGTGCATCCTGCAATCCTTAGGTTGCTGGCGCAGGGGTGCAATCCTTGAGGATTGCAGGGGTGCACGCCAGCAACCTTGACTGGTCCGCCCAACCCGTTTGGTTTGCCGAGGACCATTTGTGCGGTTTTGCGCTACAAAATGCTATTACTACAGTCCGTACATGTGTACACCCTGGAGTAATAGCTTTTTTGCACGGTTTTGCACGGTTTGCCCACGCCAGCCCCCGCTCGTTTGATTGGTTCGCCCACACGTTGGTTTACCGAGCACCCCAAAAAGGAGCTGAGCAGGCTCCGGAATTTCCCCCAATGCCTAAAAGCCAGTTTTTTCGCTCGATCAGGCAATTCCAACTTGAGTGCGATCAAAGTTTTTTTTGGCGCCAAAAGGGGCTTGCTTCAAGCTTCCTCGGAAACGAGGCCTGAAGAGTGCCTCAAAAAATCATTTTCAAATTAGTCGAGGGTCCTGGGCCTCGGAGGCGCCAGGAAGTCGTCCAGCTGCCCGGAATTACGGGCAGCACACTCACCATCAACAACACGGCAATGCCGGGAACTTCACCACGGTGGGCGACGTGTCCACGGGGACACTGACGGCCTCGGGCGCAGCGACGGCGGCGAGCTTCGCAGCCACCGGTGCGCTCACGGGCGCCACGCTGACCATCACCGGGGCGGCCTCCGCGGGCCCGCTGGACTGCGAGAGCCTGGACTGCACCTTCACGGCCACGAGCGGCGGAGTGTCGACGGGCAGCGTGGTGTGCGGCGACGTAACGAGCTCGGGCACGGTCTCCGCGCCGCACCTCTTCGCCTCCAACACGTGACCAACCCTCCGACTCTCGGACAAACTGGGCGGGCTGGAGCAAGCTGCAGGTGTCCAACAACAGCGCGGCCCCCGACAGCGGCCCGGAGCTGCGGCTGCTGGCCAGAGCGGGTCTTCCTGGGGACGGCGGGACGCACCAGTGCGAGCTGATCATGATCAACGACGAGGCGCTGGTGAGACGAAGAGCCTCTCCACGCGCTGTTCCTAACCACGAACCAGAGGAACCCCGGCTGCCTGGTGATCGCAGGCAACACGGGCAACGTGGTCTGCAACACAAGCTTCACGGACTTGTCCGACAGCCGGGTGAAGACGGAGATTGCCGAGGCCACGTGGCTGAGCTTCTGCAGCTCTTCGACTCCGTGGAGGCCAAGCAGTACAAGCGCCCGGACATGAACGGGGACCTGAGGCTTCGCCTCGGACGACTTCGCAGGAACGAAGTGGAAGAATTTGACGGGGACCACGCGGTGGAGCGACGGCACGGAGATGGTTACCAGCGTGCTGTGGGGGGTGTGCAAGGGCGGAGCTCAGCAGGCCCACGCTGGCCGCGCCGCTGATGCTCAGCGAGCTGCCTGACACGGCCCCCGTGGACGACAGCGCGGCCCCGGCTGTGAGCGCAGCGCAGGAGACTGCGTCCGAGGCGTCCACGCCCGTCGTGAACACGTCGGGCAGTTCACGTCGTTGCGCAGCAGCTGGCCCTGCGCGGTGAGCCCGTCCAGCGTGGCCGAGCCTGTGAGGGCCAGCGAGTCCGCCAGCAGGTCCGTTACTGAGACAGACTCTCCCTCGAAGGCGCTGGCCCTGATCTGCATGCTGTACAGGTCGAGCCTCCGAAGGCTCCGAAGTGCAGCTTCGCGATTCCGCCCGGCGGCACCGAGAAGTCCAGGCGCGCCGTGCTCCACACACCCTGCGCTGCCGAGGAAGGTGCCGGTGACGCCCACGTAGTCGTTGTCGGCCGCGCTGACGTACATCACCAAGTTGGAGGCCGTGCCCAGCCGGTACCGGCAGCCGAAGGAGTAGCGTCTCCCCGGCGTCAGCGTGTAGGTGCGCACGATGTTCCAGGCGAAGGCGCTCAGGGTTATGGCGTAGCCCTCCAGCTGGAAGCCTCCCACCGCGAAGCTGGCCGAGGCCACGGAGCTCTGGCTGTTGGAGCGCACCAGGAAATTTCCTAGCGTGGTGAGCGTTGGTTCCAGCAGCACCTCGCCCAGGGTGGCCAGCGTGACGTCGTCCGCCCCTCCGTCGAGGAACTCGTGCTTCAGCAGCAGCGCCGAGGCCGCCGTGTCCGCCGCCTCCGCTGTGCCGGTCTCCAGGGTTGCGTCCAGGATCTGGAGGCCGTAGACGTCCACCGTTCCTGCCGTTTGGTTGGGCAGGCCCGGCGCCTGGAAGTGCGCCCCGAAGTGCAGCTTTGCCACTTCGTTGGGCGGCACGGTGAAGTACATCTTGGCCGTGCTCCAGGCACCCTGGTCGCCCACGAAGCTGCCGTACAATGGGTCGTAGACGTTGTCTGCCTCGGACATGTACACCACGAAGTTGGAGGCCGTGCCGAGCCGGTAGCGGCAGGCGAAGAGGAGCTCTCGGCCCGGGGTCAAGTTGTAGTTGCGCACGATGTTCCACGGGTTCACCGCCAGGGTCAGGGTGTAGCCGTCCACGCTCACTGCGCCCGCGGTGTGCGTGGCCAGGACCACGCTGCAGCCGCTGCTGGGGCGAACCGTCCAGTTTGAAAGCGAGACGTCCGTGGGGGCCAGGATCTGCTCTCCTATGGCGGCCACCACCTCGTCGGCCCCTCCGTCGTCCGGAAAGCGCACTGCTATCTGCAGCGCAGAGGCCGCCTCCGCGACTCCGAGCTTGCCGGCGAGGAGGCCGTCTACTTGCGCGATGGTGTAGTAGCTGAGCAGCGCGGCGGCGATGCTCGAGGCCGTCGCCGTGTCCAGGTCTGCGGCTGAGCGGTACGCCACCAGCGCCGAGGTGATTTGGTTGGTTGTGAAGACGTCCTGGTCCGGGCCCGTCCGGTAGGCCAGCAGCGCGCCCGCGATGGCGGCCTGCGTCTGCGTGTCCTGCGCGCTTGCCGTGCGGTAGTCTCCCAACAGCGCGTCTACCTGCGCCGCGGTGTAGTAGGCCATCAGCGCGGCCGTGATGGCGCTGGTCGTCTCCGCGTCCTGCGCCGTTCCGGTTCGGTAGTCTCCCAACAGAGTGTCCACTTGTGAGGAGGTGTAGTAGGCCAGCAGCGCAGCCGCGAGGGCCGCGTCCGCCGCTGCGACGGAGTAACAGTCTGCCGTGATGCTCAGCGTGTCGTCGCCGTTGGCCAGCGCAGCAGAGAGAGGAGCCACGAAATGCAGGTTGTGAACGACGTTGCTTCCGCGAAGGAGCTCCCAAGTTGTGAAGCCCGCCCAGGCCGGCGCGTTAACAACTCCGCCGCCGGAAAGCTGCAGGGCGGCGAGCTCCGCGAGGATTGCGTCGAGGGCGCTCTGGAGCGCGGTCTCGCTGGCGGCGAGCGCGGCGTTCGTGGCGTATGAGGCCAGCAGCGCCGCGTCGGCCTTGGAGGCCTGGAGCGCCGTGATGCTGGCGTCCCGGCTAGCAAGCTGCGCTGCGACGAAGGCCTTGGTGGCGAGGCCCAGCAGGGCATTTGCTATCTTGGTGTCTACCTCCAGCGGCGTGTCCAACCCGTCCACCGTGGAGAGCAGGGAGGCCAGCGCGCTTGCGTCCGCCTTGCCGAGGAGGGCGGCGTCCCGGGCTGCCGTGGTGACGGCGTCCAAGAGGGCCGTCGCTATCTTAGAGTCCACCTCCGAGGAAGTGTCCACGGCCGACTGCAGGGCGTAAGCAGTCAGGGCGCTGGCGTCCGCCTTGGAGGCCTGCAGCCCCGAGATGGTGGCGTCTCTGCTCGCGAGCTCGGAGGCCAGCGCCGCGGCGGTGACGACGCCCAGGAGAGCGTTGGTCACCTTCGTATCCACCTCCAGCGGCGTGATCCTCGCCGCTATGTCTAGGGAGTGCTGGTCCACCACCGTCTTGAGGCCGTAGTTGGCGGCCACCGTGGCCAGCGTGGCGTTGTTGGCCGAGGCGATGGAGCCGTTCATGGCCGCCGTGGTGCTGTAGTTGGACAGCATCAGGTCCACTGAGTCGGGGGTGCTCTTAGTGGCCACCACGCCCTCCAGCACGTCGAAGGCCGACTGGTCTGCCTTGTTGGAGAGGCCCGTGGTCAGCGAGCTCTGCAGCGCGGCGATGCTGCTTCCGTGCGCGGCCACCTGGCCGTCCGTGGTGGCCAGGGCCGCAGCCGTGGCCAGGGGCGCAATCGCCGGCGCCAGCGCGCTGCTGTCCAGCTTTGACGCCAGCTCTGCGGTGACTCTGTCGTCCTGGGACTGGATGGCCGCCGCGTTGTTGCCGGCGGCTGCCGTGTTCACCGCCAGGTCCGTTACTTGAGCGTACGGCGTGAGAGCCAGGGCAAGCTGCCCTGCGGTGACGTGCGTGCCGTCAGTCACCTCTCCGTTGTCCAGGACCTCCGGGATGTTGCCCGTGACAGGCCCTTCAAACATGTTTTCTTAGGAGTAGGTGTTATACGAATTCATAACGCAGGGGTGTTGTACTTTCGCAGCGCGCCCTCACAGGTCCTTCGTGGCGTTCCGGCCGTTCGGAGAAGTTTCCTCGTGATTCGGGGGTTGGTGTGTTTGACACACCTCACAGGCGTCACCGCTTGTTGGTGTGTCAAACACCAACCCCTCTTCGGCACAAGTTTCCGCAAGTCCTCCCCTGGGGGAGGACTGGGGGAGGACTGGATTTTTTCCTGGGAAGAATTCCGACCTTGGAAGCCGGGCTGGCGTGGGTAGTGCGTTTGGCAACACCCCTCGGTCTTGGAGCCCGCACCAGGCACGCACCAGGGTTTTTTCGGATGTGACTCAATTTTTGATTTGACCGATTTCGCCGGTCAATCGCGGGACCTGCGCACGATGGAGCCAGTGGCCGGCAAAACCGGACACTGCTTCGTAGTTGGTGCGAGACATCAGCTGCGTGCCCTCCATGTCGGCGGGCTGGCGCGGCTCTGCCGGGCAGGTTCGCCGAAACTTTAGGCAGTTGTCCCCCCACAGGACCACTGGAAAAATTTTTTCACGGTTGTCGTCTAAGCCGACGTCTAAGCCGACAACCTCGACATTTTTTTTTTGCTGGGAAGAATCTCGACCTTGGCGTGGGCTCGGCAGGAGGCTTCTATGCCGGGCAGGCGCGGCCGGGCTCCGATGCCGGGCAGGAGTATGTCGTAAGCCTTTCGGCCTGGAACTCGCAGCAGGGCATGTCCGATTTTTTCGGACATGCCCTTGTAGGATTCCGCAACATCACTCAAATCATCGGCCGCGTCTTTCTGCGACTTCCCGGCTCGGAGCCGACGACGCCGAAGACCTCCGCGAGCTGTCGGCGCTCTCGGATGGCCTTGTTGGTCCGAGCTGCTCGTGATGCACCGGGGCAATCCTGTGCCCACGCCAGGATTGAGTGTGGCAATCCTGTGCCCACGCCAGGATTGAGTGGGGCAATCCTGTGCCCACGCCAGGATTGACGGCTGGGCGTGTGAATGGTGAAAAAAAACACTATGTCAGCGATGCTGCGAAGACGGCATCGCTGACAGACCTTTGGCGCTGGCCCGGTGATGGGTTTTTTGGGCAAAAAAGCGAAGTCGGAATTCCGACCTCGGTTGCCCGCACCAGGGAATTTGAATTGAAAGATATTAACTTTCAATTTGGTATACTTCCAGTACGACACGAACGTCTTGCGCACTCGCGGACTTGCCGCTGAACCCGTACTTGGGCGAGCCAGTTGGGCGAGCCAGTTGGGCGAGCCAGTACTAAGGGGTTGGGCGAACCCGTACTTGGGCGAACCAGTTGGGCGAGCCAGTTGGGCGAGCCAGTACTAAGGGGCCGTTGGGCGAGCCAATACTCATTGGGCGAACCCGTACTTGGGCGAACCCGTACTTGGGCGAGCCAGTTGGGCGAGCCAGTTGGGCGAGCCAGTACTAAGGGGACCGTTGGGCAAGCCATCAAACGAGGTTGGGCGAGCCAGTACTAAGGGGCCGTTGGGCGAGCCCGTACTCATTGGGCGGGCCCGTACTCATTGGGCGAACCCGTACTTGGGCGAGCCAGTTGGGAGAGCCAGTACTAAGGGGCCGTTGGGCGAGCCATCAAACGAGGTTGGGCGAGCCATCAAACGAGGTTGGGCGAGCCATCAAACGAGGTTGGGCGAGCCAGTACTAAGGGGCCGTTGGGCGAGCCAACTTTCACAGCGGCCTCCACGCCTGCTTCAAAGCTGCGCCTGCTTGGCGCGGTGCCTAGAGTGCCTGCTCGGCACGTCTAGTGCCTGCTCGGCACGTCTAGTGCCAGCTCGGCACTGTGCCTGCTCGGCACGTCTAGTTAAGTGCCAGCTCGGCACTGCAAGTGCCTGCTCGGCACGTTCGGTGCCTACCTACAAGTGCCCGCTCGGCACGTCTACTTACAAGTGCCCGCTCGGCACTGTGCCTGCTCGGCACGTTTAATTAAGTGCCCGCTCGGCACTGTGCCTGCTCGGCACGTTTAATTAAGTGCCCGCTCGGCACTGTGCCTGCTCGGCACATTTAGTTAGGTGCCCGCTCGGCACCGTGCCTGCTCGGCACATTTAGTTAGGTGCCCGCTCGGCACCGCCCCGCCTCCCACCGCCAAGTTCTCCAGGATGAACCTACGTACGGCAGCCTGACAGGAAAAAACAGGGGGAGGGGCACGGGGTTGAGCCACATGTCATGCAAAACCGTGCAAAACCGTGTTCCACATGTCGTGCAAAAAAAAAACTGTTCCACGTGTCATGCAAAAAACAAGATGTTCCACATGTCATGTCATGCAAAAAACAAGCTGTTCCACGTGTCATGCCATGCAAAAAAACAAGCTGTTCCACGTGTCATGTCATGCAAAAAACACAATGCAAAACCGTGCAAAAACAAGCTGTTCCACATGTCATGCAAAAACCATGCAAAAACCATGCAAAATGCGGCGCGTACGTTGGCGTGGCGTCTATGCCGGGCAGGCGCGGCAGGGTGGCGCACCCAAGCCACCGTATGACCGTATGACCGTATGACCGTATGATCCGTATGATTCGTATGATTCGGCGGGCTGGCGCGGCTCCGATGCCGGGCAGGTGGCGCGGCAACCCACTGAACATCCACTCTCCGCCGGGTCCTTGCTATATGTGCTATATGTGCTATATGGCCCCTATATAGCACATATAGTACAGATTTCGCGCGTACAGAGTATATAGCACATATAGTACAAAAAGCAAGGAGCTGGGGGAGAGTGGGGGGGTTCAGCGGCTTGGCGTGTAAGATATAGCACATATAGCACATATAGCAAGGGCCCGGGGGAGAGTGGAGGTTCCGCGGCTTGGCGTGTAAGATATAGCACATATAGCACATGTAGCAAAGGCCCGGGGGAGAGTGGGGGTTCAGCGGCTTGGCGCGGCTTCAATGCCAGGCAGGTGGCGCGGCCAGGAGGCTTCTCGAGCAGGGTGGTGCGCAGGTCGGCCACGGGGGTGTTGCGCTGGCGTTGAGATTCAGATTCTACTGTTTGAGAAACTGCTGAAAAGTCTTCTAAGCTCTCTCTTTAGAGGGGGTTTTCCAAATGGTTTATATTCTACCTGAGAGGCTTCTAGCACTCGTCCGTCCAGCATTTGACCTCGTCCTGCGAAGTCTAAAACGTCTGCGCTGCAGGCGTGTGGCTGCAAAATAGAGACCCCTAGATATGCGCTGCAATTTGGCTCCAGGTTGCATTTCAAGCGATGTCAAGCTTTGCCAAAGGAAACCCCTTTTCCCTTTTTTCGGGGACCCCTTTTTTTGGGACCCCTTGTTTCTTTTTTTGTTTTTTTCTTAGCCCTGCAAAGTTGGCTCGCTTGAAATGCAACCTGGAGCCAAATTGCAAGCATATAGGGGGCTCTATTTTGCAGCCTCACGCCTGCACGCAGCGTTTTAGACTTCGAATCCTTCGCAGGACGAGGTCAAATGCTGGACGGACGAGTGCTAGGAGCCTCTCAGGTAGAATATAAACCATTTGGGAAACCCCCTCTAAAGAGAGAGGGCTGTTCCCTTCCGACCCCCAAATTTTGACGTGACCTAGAATGAACACCCAAAACCAATAGGTCGAGCTGGTTTTGCATGTGTTTGTTGGGGTATGTTGGGTATTTGTCACGCTCCCAAAAGCAAACATGGAATCTGCGGGTCCCGGTCTTCCAAGGGGTCCCTTTCTGGTTCCTGTTGTTGGGAGGCAACAGACCTCATTTGGCAGTGAATCTTTTTGAGGGGTCTGTAACAGAGCCGCGGCGGACATTCGTTACAGACCTCGTTACAGACCTCTGTAACAAAACCAGCTGGCTCGTTACACACCCCTCGTTACACACCCTCGTTACACACCCTCGTTACACGCCCTCGTTACACACCTCAGATGAGCAAACCGGGCCAGTGAGGTGACTGCCCTCCTTTTGCCGCATCTTGGCTTGCGTTGAATAGCTGCAATCAAGTGCTTCGCTTTGCCTTGTTACAGACCTCGTTTCATAGCCGTTACATACCTCGTTACAGACCCAACCCCAGCCCGGGCCAGCGACCCCGCTTTTTGCCGCAGCTTGGCTTGCGTTGAATAGAGCTGCGGAGGCGTGCTTTGCGTGCTGCGCTTTGCTTTGCCTCGTTACAGACCTCGTTACATAGCCGTTACATACCTCGTTACAGACCCAGCCCCAGCCCGGGCCAGCGACCCCCTTTTTGCCGCAGCTTGGCTTGCGTTGAGTAGCTGCAAGCAAGCTGGTGCTGCGGAGGCGCACTTTGCGTACTGCGCTTCGCTTTGCCTCGTTACAGACCTCGTTACATAGCCGTCACATACCTCGTTGCAGACCCAACCCCCAGCCCGGGCCAGCGACCCCGCTTTTTGCCGCAGCTTGGCTTGCGTTGAGTAGCTGCAATCAAGCTGGAGCTGCGGAGGCGCGCTTTGCGTCCTGCGCTTTGCTTTGCCTCGTTACAGACCTCGTTACATAGCCATTACATACCTCGCTGTGCTGCGCCACGTCGTGCTACTGATACTTCTTGTCAGGAAATGTTTGTCCCGTTACAGACCTGCGTAACCTTCGCCACGTGCGGCGCTTACCTGTCGCTGAGGATCGAATTGTACGGGGGGTGCCAAAAGGCGAGCCAGTTTTCGACCCCCAATCTGTTTGTTCGGCCCATGAGCCAAATTAAGGCAACATTAAAATGGACGTCAACCATTCGGGTGGTTCCCAAATACCCAATGCGAAGATGCGAAGTGTGACATTCTGAGGTTCAAGGGTTTCAGCATTGATGAGGAGGACAGAGGTGTGAGAATCTGGACATTTTGACCCCCCTCCTTGAGAAGAAAGGGACGCTCTTTCCAGGGTTTCAGTTGTGCGGCCTCGATACAAATATAGATCTTGTCAAGCACATGTAAAGTTTGCGGAGGGTAGGCATGCATGAATGGAATGTTTGGAATGCATCGACAGCCGTCCATGCATCGGCCTTTTGTTTTTGCCCACAAAAAACATCGATATGCCAAAGCACAAACCGCACCAGGCATTCGCCCCGGGTCACCACATTTTTAGGGCTCTCAGGAGAACCAAGGGCGATGATCTGTGAAATGGCGACTTCGCAGCATCGCGGTCAGGAGTGGAACTTTGTGGTGGCTAGCAAACAGCAGGCAAGCGGCGTCACCGTTTAAGTGGAACCTGACGTGGGAGTGGACCATTTTTGTACCCTCTGGTGCGCTGGTGGGTTTCATGTTGGCGGACAGAGTACTGTTGAAAGCAACTGGAGGACTTGCACGGTCGAGAGTTGCTTCCGATTCCGAACCCCTCTAAAAGATGATCAAGCATAGAAATTGGTTGGTTTTCCTTCGTGCCCGCGCGCCCGCAGGTGAAAAGTCAAGCGAGGCACAGGCGACATGTGTTGCAGTTCTCACGGCCAGAATCCACGAAGCCTCCTTGAAACAAATATATATCTATATATATATATGACTTTTTGCAAGAGTCTTGTGGTCAGAATGTTTGTGCCAGTTTGCTTTTTGAAAACGGTCACTCGCATTTCAGCCTTCGAGTCTGGATGGTAGGAAGGTTTAATCTTTTCTTCCTGTCACACTGCGGGTTCGACAGACACATTATGGATTCCAATTGAGCGTCCCAAACTGCATGTGCCGATTCGTAGAGGAGCACTTTGGCGGAGACCCTCCTTTTTGGATTACGGTTCTTCAGACTGGTGATTCACGGGTGGTTTCTACGGTTTCTGGGTGATTTTGTGGAGAACCGCCGGTTTTCCCAGAGTTTGGCGCGAAATCCGATGCGAAAGACCTGAATCAAATGATGCCTAGGTCCAGGGAATTCGGCTGTGGCGCACTGTCAAGTTAACCACTTGATTGAAGGAGCCACTGCAAAATGTCAAGTGCCACTGTCCAGCGCCACTACAAAGGAGCCATGTTCTCTCTACAAAATGCAGGGTGTGGGTTCCCTGCTCGTCAAGCAGGCATTGTTTGTCTGGCTTATTGTTCCAAATCAGTCCTTCATTCATCTCCCTGCAAGTTTCCGACAAAATAGTGGCCCCGGGCTGCTCATGTCCATAGAGCAACATTAGATGCGCAGGCACACAGGCCTACATATCCGATTTTGGCATATTTGCACACATGGATTCTCAGGGTTAGCTTGAAGCATCGGCTATCGGCAATGGATGCGAGTGGCCGCGGCCGGGGGCACATCGCAAGCGCCTCTGAAGCGGCGGAGTTGCTGGTGGAGCAGTTGCACCTGAAGCAACGGGATCGAAGCCAACTGGCGCGCTTGGCGAACGCGGCAGCTGGGTCAGTGTCAGAGGTTAGTGTTCGAAAGTGATTTTGACACAAGGTCTTTTTTGTCGTTTTGCGTTGGTTCTGTCGATCCATTTCCATTGGCCTGCTCGGTGCGCATTCGCAGTGTGATCGTTTTGACTATGTCTATAGCTCATTGGCCCCCAAGAGTAATTTGCGGCACCGTCTTTACTGTGTCCCCCCCCCTCCCCCCTTCCAACAATAGAACAATCAAAAAGTGGTCAAGGGGGGCGGTCTTTAAGCACCTTTGGGTTGGCCAATATTTAGCCAAGTATTGGCAATATTAAATTTAGTGTTTGCAGACACTCGCCTTTGGGCTGGCCAATGCTTAGCTACGTATTGGCAATATTAAGTTTAGAATTGCAGACACACACCTTTGGGGGGCCAATGCTTAGCTTAGTATTGCAGACACGCACCTTTGGGCTCGCCAATGCTTGGGTATTGCGGGGTATATTTCTTAGGATGACTGTTTCGGGCCTGGTTTTGGCAAGTTTTATGAAAGGAATGTCGGTTGGGGCCTGGGAGATGTTTTGGCAATCAGGGAGTTGAGATTATTATGTTAAAAAGGGGCTTCAGCTTAGGGGGATTGAAAACAAAGGGCTGAGGACGTCAATATTTTTCCAACCCTTGGATGGAAGTGGATATTAATCCCGCCCCCTCCCAAAACAGTCACCCTTAAAGACAGTCAGGGGCTCTTGTGGGGTATCCCCTTAGAATGACTGTTTAAGGCTTGGTTTTGGCATGTTTTGGCAAGTTATATGAAAGGAATATTCATGGTTGGGGCCTGGGAGATGTTTGGCAATGTGCTATTTGAGATTCCTGCTTTTAAAAGGGGCTCAAGTTTAGGTGGCTTGAAAACAAAGGGCTGAGTGCTAGGATTTCAGATTTTCCCACCCCCTGTTTGGATTTTTTTTGGCTCACCAAACTTGACACTATTCACCCACCCCCAAACCGTGGGAAGGCGGGGGGTCGTTTAAGTGAAAAAGTTGACATTAATCACCTCCATATATAAAAGCGGGTTATATTAGGGGGTCTCCACAGGCGTCCCAAAAGGTTTGATCTTTCGGGCTAGCGTTGGGCTCGAGAAGGCCCGGTGGTTCTTGGAGTTGGGGCTGAGAAGGATCAGGATTTCTTGTCGGTCTATTGAAAGCTTAGGTCAAAAGGCAGGTGGCTGGTGAGGACACGCTCTGTGTCATCGCAGCCATGGACTTCATGTTCCGCGACTGGGGCACTGGCTGCTCCAGATGCTGCTCCCTTGCTGTGGCCTTCCTTGCAGCCTACATTGTATACCGAGTCGGGGCAGCTCATTTGGTGGCTTGGTGCAGTTTGCTAGCGCAGGCTTCAAAGTGTTCATTTGTCGCAGAACATGTTTTTGTGGAGCTGAAGTCAGATTCATGTCTGCTTCCCGCATTGAGGGCATTCATATCAAGGTAATGTCCACCTAGGATTAAGTCTCCCCCTGTAATCAGACGGCGCGCGCGCGTGTGTGTGTGTGTGTCTGTTTGTTTGTTTGTTTGTTTGTTTGTTTGTTTGTTTGTTTGTTTTTTTGTTTGTTTGCTTGCTTGCTTGCTTGCTTGCTTGCTTGTTTGTTTGTTTGTTTGTTTGTTTGTTTGTGCGCGCGTGTCTTTGTGTGTGCGTGTCCGTTTGTTTGTGTGTGCGTGTGTGTGTGTGTCTTGCGTGTGTGTATTGTCTGTCTGTTTGTTTGTGCGTGTGCCGTGTGCGCATTTGTGCATGTGCGTATTTGCTCGTGTTCGCATGAGCACGTGAGCGATGCACTAATGTCATGCGCGCTCCGAAGTGGAGCTGGCCAGAGCCTTTCAGCTCTGTGTATTTTTTGTCTCCTTGTTTGCTTTCGTCTATACCTACCCCAGCTATTCCCCAGTTGGATTGGAATTTTGAAACCTGAGGAGCTTTCTTGGGAGGGTGCCTTAAGATGCGTGATGCATGTGAAATACTTGTGGTGGCCTGCATGCAGCGGTTGGCTTCTGTCTGTCTTGAGAGTGACCAAAGGTTCGCCGACATGGATATCTTCATCGCATCTATCAGACCAGCAACCCGTTCTTGCGGATCGGGCCATCTGCGCGTGCATTTACTGTGATGATGGCTTTGCGGGGATGCTTTTTACATTCAGAATCAAAGCGTCCCTTGTCTGAAGGGTTTTATGTAAGCTGTAGGGATCTGCAGTCTTTTGTTTGCGTTTGTGTGTTGCTCGAAATTGTTTTGTGTTGATCAAGAGCATTCATTTCTTCTTCACAATTTGGCACATGGAGGCAAAGACAAAATGACGATGCGGCTTCGCCGGCTGATGCAGTCGACAGGCTTCAAGAAGTCGCAGCGGTCTCATCAGGTGGCTATTGTGATCCTTGCTATATACCTTCGTAGCACCCAGTTGGGCGCCCAGCATCATCCTTTCCAATCCGAAGTGAGGTCTGCTCACAGCGGCTGTTGACTTTCCGTGTTTTCGAGATTTCTTGCGAGGGTCATTGACATGGTGCATCACGGTGTTGAGTTTTGTAGCATTCGCAGCGTTCAAGCATGTCGGGGCATGCCTGGGCCAAGGGCCATTAATTGAAACACATACCGTGCCTGCAATGACTATCAATGACTACACAGTTTGGTCAAGCAATATTTACGTACACCTTGCAAGGGAAAGGCACGCTTGAGGGTGTCTGAGCAAGCAATTGCGGTGTTTTCCAGGTAGGGTTGGGCCGGGCCATTGAATCTCATTGCACTTGAGGTTCTGCGACTTCGCTTTGCGCATTTCTTCCAAGCCCTTGAATATCCTCCTCGTCGTCGAGCGATTCTTTCAGGAGGTTTGCCCGACGGGTGAGGGGGTGCAAGCGCGCAATGAACACGGAGAAGAGGGTGTTTCACAAAGTTTTCCAGATGTCGATCCGAACACACTATTAGAGACTATTTCTTCCACTAAAAGGGTCCACACAGCGTGCCGGTCTTCAACCAATGTGATTGTGATCTCGCTTGCCGGCCCTTTACATCCCTTTACCTAAACATATCCATCTAGACCTTGCCAGGCTTTGCCCTTTTGCAAAGTCTACAACAGCTTACACCAACCCGTTGCGCTTAACAAGAAAAAGGGTCCACACCTTGCATTAGTGTGATGGTAATGTTGCGTTGGGCACTTTCGGTCCTTGTCCAGGGAGCGACGCCAATCAAACAAGAATCGAGGGTTTGGGTCCAGAATTTTGAGGCATGAAAGGCCGATCTTCGTTTTTCCATAGGAGCTGGTTGATGGCCCTTTACATCCCTTTACCTAAACATATCCATCTAGACCTTGCCAGGGTTTGCCCTTTTTCAAAGTCTACAACAGCTTACACCAACCCGTTGCGCTTGACAAGAAAAAGGGTCCACACCTTGCATTAGTGTGATGGTAATGTTGCGTTGGGCACTTTCGGTCCTTGTCCAGGGAGCGACGCCAATCAAACAAGAATCGAGGGTCCGGGTCCAGAATTTCAACTTCTTCCCCGCACAGAGTTGGAGGGTGAGACATGAAAGGCCGATCTTCGTTTTTCCATAGGAGCTGGTTGATGGCCCTTTACATCCCTTTACTTAAACATATCCATCTAGACCTTGCCAGGCTTTGCCCTTTTTCAAAGTCTACAACAGCTTACACCAACCCGTCGCGCTTAACAAGAAAAAGGGTCCACACCTTGCATTAGTGTGATGGTAATGTTGCGTTGGGCACTTTCGGTCCTTGTAGAATCGAGGGTTCGGGTCCAGAATTTCAACTTCTTCCCCGCACAGAGCTGGAGGGTGAGGCATGAAAGGCCGATCTTCGTTTTTCCATAGGGTTGACAAGGACCCCTGAGAAAATCTGTGTAGCACAGCTAAGCAACTGGTGACGTTCAGCGGCGTGATTTTTTGCGGCGTTTTCCACGCGTGTTCGGCAGGTTGGGCCGCAGCGTGCGGCTTTTCTGCCGTCCCGGTGGGTCTCCAAGAGGAGCGTGTACAAGAAGGCCAAGAACCCCAAGAGGCCAAGAACCCCAAGAAGGCCAAGAAGGCCAAGAAGGCCAAGAAGGCCGAGAAGCCTAAGAAGGCCAAGAAGGCCGAGAAGTCCAAGAAGGCCGAGAAGGCCAAGAAGGCCAAGAAGGCCGAGAAGCGAGCATACATAAAACCTAACTTGGACGTGCCCGGGCTTACTTTTCCGGAAACTTTGCGGCTAGCCGGGCATTTGCTGCAGCTTCGGCTTGAGTGCGGCAAGGTTCCATTGAATGGCCTCATGGCCATTCCTTTCCCTGCAAGGGGGCTAATGCTGGGACATTTGGGCGCAGCGTTAGACGTTCTTGGCTTAATGGAGGGCGTGGAGGATACACCTGCAATCAATGAGGCCAAGGCTTGTTTAGAGAGCTGGCTCCTTGGCTTTATTGGCTATGCCACGGCAGTTTTAATTCTACAACTTTCCGGCAAGCTTTCCGCGGAGGATATACGGTTGCCAATTTGCATTTCGCTCCGAAGAGGCCTTTTCCTTTACCCCATAAAAGGTAACACGGTCCATCGAGCTTCAAGATGGCGCCAAACGCCGGCAAGTTGAGTGCTAGGATCCAAGACAACAGAAGAGGTAGCAACAACATTAGGATTCCCTGCAAGAAGAAAACATAGTACGCAAGACGGGGTCCAGGAAAAGGGTGACTCGGGATGCAGGTAGCAGAATTGCAGGAAACACGGGGTTGCATATGTGTAAACAGTTCCTTTTTCTTGTTTCGGGACATTTCGGACCCCTTTTGAGAATATTTTTCCATGGCTTGCATGTTCGACTTAGGAATGGAACAAACTCACGCTCCTGGGGACGATTCGCACGTCATTGCCAGAGTGGCGTCAGCTTGAAAGATGTGCTCACACAAATGTTGGCTCCTTGCCTTTTTGGGTGGGCGTTGAGAGATGTGCTCACACAAATGTTGGCTCCTTGCCTATTGGGTGGGCGTTGAGAGACATGTCGAAATAGTGTCTTCGTCGCCCTACGCTGTCGTTGTGCCTTGCGTCGACCTGAGGACTTGTTAGACGATGAGCCCAAGCTGCGCTCGCACAAGCGGCTCCAGGCGCTGGTGGGGGAACTCCGAGAAGGCTCCTACAAGCACTTGATAGTTGCAATGAACAGCTGTAAAGCTACACGTGGCATTGCGGCCTGTCTGCAGGAGCAGTCGCATCTGCAGGAGCAGTCGCATTGATTACGCTTTGCGCTTTTCCGGTTTGCGCAAGATGTTCATTGTGTGATTGCTCATTTGCCGTTAGTGCGTTTGCACAAAGTATGTGTTCAGTTAAACTTGCGGCATCTTGCGGCTATTTACAGCGTTTTAACAATCCTCAGCACCGTTTCCAAACGCTCACAAGGCTTCAGTGCGCGAGGTTAGCAAGCAGTTGCGGGCATTGTGTGGCATTTTTTGCTTGGATTGTCGTGGCCTGATGGGGCTTCCGAAAGCGGTCCGTTTGTGCCGGGTGCTCTGAGCGCAGTGGCTGTGCAACCGCATGCGATGCGCGGCTGAGGAATTTCCTTGGCGTACGACGATGCGCCTTGTCAGCAGATTTTTTTGACAGTGGGAGATTCGGCGTGCCATTTCGCAGCTACTTGAAGGTTTGTTTAGTTTCGAGGTGTTTCGGGCATTTTTGGGCCATGAAACCAAAAAGGGGTTCGCGTGGCATCCTCACAAGAGACGAGAGCCAGCGTGCAGTCATTGCACAAATAGCGCGGCCATGTTGTTGTTGATATGGTGCTTTTTGCCTTTCTTAATGTGGGGCTGTCTTTAATGTGTCCCTCCCCCCTGAACAGTGGGAACAGTTGAAAAGAGGCCGTCTTTAAGCACCTTTGGGCTGGCCAAGACTTAGCCCAGTATTGGCAATACTAAGTTCAGTCTTGCGGCGCAAACTTTTGGGCTGGGCCCCTTTGGAAGTGGATAGTAACCATCCCTCCCTAAACAGTCACCCTTAAAGACAGTCAGGGGCTCTTGCGGGGTACCCCCTTAGCATGACTGTTTGGGGCTTGGTTTTGGCATGTTTTATCAAAGGAATGTCGATGGTTTGGGCCTGAGAGATGTTTGGCAATTCGGGAGTTGAGATGCTTTGGTTTAAAAGGGGGTGAAGTTTAGGGGATTGACAACAAGTTTAGGGGATTGAAAACAAATGGCTGAGCACTGGGACTTCAATGTTTTCCCTCAACCCTGGATGGAAGTGGATATTAATCACCCTCCTCCCCTAAACAGTCACCCTTAAAGATAGTCAGGGGCTCTTGCGGGGTACCCCCTTGGGATGACTGTTTGGGGCTTGGTTTTGGCAAGTGTTATGAAAATAATTTTGACGGTTGGGGCCTGGGAGATGTTTGGCAATCTGGGATTTGAGATTCTTGAAAGGAGCTCAAGTTTAGGTGGCTTGAAAACAAAGGTCTTTTGGTTGGATTTCAGTTTTTCTTACCTCCTGTCTGTTTTTTGTTGGGGCCAAACAGTTGACATTAATCATACCCCCATATACCCCCCAAACAGTGGGGGGGAGGTTGTTTAAGGGAAACATGTTGACATTAATCAACCCCCCAACAGGAGAGCGGGTCCAACATTATTGTTTTTGTTTGGGCTCAAGCATGAAGGCAGGCTGTGGCATTTGGATGATGCGGGGGTGTTCGGAGGGTGCTGGTAAGAGGCTGGTGTCCTTTTCAATCAAAAGGGTCCAATTCCGAGACACCCCCGCTTGTCGCACGGGCTTTCCACATTTTGGCTCTTGCCCCTGCCTCGGGATGTTCGGGCCCCGAATGTCGCGTCGGGCCCCGAATGTCGCGTCGGGCCCCGAATGTCGCGTCGGGCCCCGAATGTCGCGTCGGGCCCTCAGGCCACAAGCGCAGAGGCTTTCAGATCCTCAACTTGAAGGGCCACGGTTTTTGAAGCTTGGGTTGCGTAGTCCCCCCAAAGCCGCCGAAAGCGGACGCACCGAAGGTTCTGGGAGCCGAACGAAAGCATACTCTTACAACTTTTGCTTTGGCTCCCAGGCTTCCCACCAAGACCCGCGCCGGGGCCTAGACGGGGCCCGAAGCGACGTTCGGGGCCCGACGCGACGTTCGGGATGCGAAGCGGCCACTGGCACGGTGGATATCTGTATATATAGTGGCTTTCAGTGTCAATGGCTGGCAGTAGCTGTCTGTCAGTCTAGGCCCCGGCGCGGGTCTTAGCGGGAAGACTGCATGGGAGCCAAAGCAAAATATGGTAAGAATGAGCTATAGTTCGGCTCCCAGTCAATTTTGGCTCCCGCCGGACCCGAGTGTTGCTTCGGGCCCCGAACGCCGCTTCGGGCCCCGAATGTCGCTTCGGGCCCCGATTCTCGCCTGGGGACTCCAGCGTCGCCTCGGGCCCCGAGCGCAGTGGTTGTCAGAACTTTTTGGAGCTCGGCTCGGCAGTTGAAAAGTTCCTATTGCTAGCGCTAACGAAACAGGAAAGCCTTGCCCCCCAAAAAGCTTACTACATGTGTGAGTTCATGCATGCAGCCACGCAGGCAGGCAGGCACGCAAGCAAGCAAGCAAGCAAGCAGGCAAGCAGGCAGGCAGGCAGGCAAGCAAGCAAGAAGGCAGACAGGAATTCAGGCAGGCGGGCAAGCAGGCAGGCGCGCAAGCAGGCAGGCAAGCAGGCAGGAAGGCAAGCAGGCAGGCAAGCAAGCAGGCGAGCAAACAAGAAAGCAAGCAAGCAAACAAGCGAACATGCACGCGCGTCTACCTGTCTGCCCTATCTTGATGTTTGCCCTTCACCGTTTGCGTCTATCTGTCTACCTGCGCACACAAACGCACCAATAAGTTGGGCTGACAAAGTCCCTGCTGCCAAGCAGCACGCAAATTGCAAAGTATATTTGCAAAAAGCGCTGTCTTTCCTACGGTAAATACCTCCTTGTTCGATCAGGGCTGACAGGCTGACATCATGCCCTCAAAAAAAGGCGGGCGCTTGGGGGTATGGGGGTCGGCCATGGGAACCCAAGCGAATGCGAGCGGCTTTCAGTCAAAGCATCCGGTCAAAAGCGGGCCGCCTGGAGTCGGTGGGACTCGGAAGCGGTGTGCGTCCACGGATCAATCTATAAGCTTCAATCGTTAAGGAGGTCACAGGTGGTGCCTAAGAATAGCTTGCGCATGTCGCCTTTGATGTTAACTGTCATTCTTTTGCGCGCCAGGATAACAATTCAGCCCACCTATCATCAGCTTCATCATCATCATCATCGTCATCATCACGATCATCATCATCATCATCATCATCATCATCATCATCATCATGTTTTACTGTGTTTTAGGGTACTGGGTCTCACCATGATCCATTCTCTTACTGGCACAATCGAAACTCTGCCTCGAAGCTTGTCGGGGCTCGCGCCTTGAAAGGGCAGCGCTGGCGCATGCCGCTGCATAATCCCGTCTGCCCTCCTGAGAACGGAGCCCATTCCCAACCAATCCGACAAACGAGCAACCCGAACGTAAAACTGTTTCAACAACTGCAGCCTCCATCAGTACCCCCTGATACCCCCTGTCTACCAACACAGTGCCAACAAATAGACATGCACAGAGCATGAACTTGGCATTTGTGGATTTCCGATGATTTCCGTGGCTCAGGCAGAATAAAAACTCGCAAAGCAGGCCGACCAAACAGCACATGTGTCACACGATCCTCGTAAAGTTGTTTGGCTGTTGTTCCTATTTTCTTAATGGTGTCCAGCACTGCCGATTTTTTCTGCAGCTTCACTCGAGATCAACTTTCTCGGCAAATTCTTCACGAAGGTAAGGCTCCGCTTCTCCACACCAATTACCTAAATTTTATTTCCGGAACTACCGGGTATTTGGCAGTAGTTCCGTAAGCAAAATAAACGACAGTAGATCCGCGATCTACGGTCGTTTCATGTTGCCCCAAGCAGTGAAAAACAAGACCACGGGGTGACACGGGGTGACACACAGGCGACACAGGTGACACGCAGGCGACACGGGGTGACACGGGGAGACACGGGTTGACACGGGGGCGACACGGGGCACGGGGGCGACACGGGCGACACGGGGGCGACACGGGGGCGACACGGGGTGACACGCTCAAACGACAGCAGTTCGCAGCGATCTACTGTCGTTCTGGGGGGGCGACACGGGGGCGACACGGGGTGACACGGGGTGACACGGGGGCGACACGGGGGCGACACGGGGTGACACGCAGGTGATCGCAAGTGACACGCAGGTGACACGCAGGTGACACGGGGTGAAAGGGGTGACACGCTGTGAGGCGTTTGTGCACTTGCTTTGATTGCTACCCCCCTGCTCTGGCATCTTCCCGTTGTAAACAGTAGCTAGCAGTACTTAGACTATGGGCATCCCGCAAGTAAAATAATTGACAGTAGTTTTTCAAACTACGGTCGTTTTTGGGTAATTTCTATCTACTCAGTAGTCGGAGGGTGCTGGTAGGGTTCCATTTTGAAGGGCGCCTGTTTTGTTTGAAAGCCACTTGGCTTAGGCTGGCTTAGGGGAAGACTGACAGACGCCCGCTTTCCGTTTTGAGGCGTGCTGTTTTCCCTTGTCGCTTTCCAGGCATTCTTGCTTGTCTTTCTTTGAGGTCTCCGTGTGTGTGTGTGTGGGTGTGTGTGTGTGTGTGCGTGCGTGTAAACCTTGTCTTTTGCATTTTCACCACACTCAGCGCACCGTGCTTTTGGGCGGCAAGCGGGACAGCCAGAAGGGTTTCCTGGAATTGTGAGTGCGCATAGAGCGGGGTCCTCTTATTACGTCAGTCCCTATAATTCTGTTGGCGCATGTAAATCAAGAGCCCTGTTGGAAAGGGGGCCGTAACTCCAAGAAAATGCCTTCTCCCCCACCAGTCACGGGAAGTGCCTAGGAGGGCTTTGAAAGATGACCAAGATGTTAACTAGGTCTTGCGCCCACTTCCATGTCTGTTGCAAAAAAAGGTGGCCAAGCACCCGGCCTTGATTCAATTCCCCGATACCCAACGGCTCTCGGGAAAAACACCATTCTTCACAAAAGGGCGCAACTGGGCAACTGTGAGTTGGATTATTTCCTGCCTGCGTTGCTCGAAATGAGCCCTAATAGCCTTGTGCCAGAGCGTGGTTTACCACAAGCGACGCAGGTCTTCATGGCGCCTTGAAATGCCACGGGCGAGCAGTCCATGCGACTGAAGGACCATGGTCGATCGGGTGGATCGAGGGCGAAAGGGAAAACCCTTGGCTTGTAGGTTTTCGGCTTCTCTTGGGTTTCGCTCTGGCTAACCTTCCCCATCCGGCATCCTCGGTTTTTTACAATGCCACGCCCCCCCCCCCCAAAGCACCCTCAGTTCCAAAAAAAGGCGGGCCTTTTTCGGTGCTGAAAAAACTCTTCTTACGCCGTTACTAGCGGCTTGCTAGAGGACTAAAAAGGACTCAGGATTGAAATCCTTATTCTTGGTTTGCAGTCTAACATGGTACCCGTTGCAGTTGCGGGAACGAACTCCTGAGCAAGGCCTGCAAAAGGGATTTGGGCGTGGCAAACTCTTTCCACGGGGTGGCCGAGGCCGCAATCTCAGGTTGGCAATAGTCAGACTTCTGGGGCATCAGTTGAAATTCGTGCCGCGCAACAACACGTTGTCTTTATAAGGGTTTTGGTTTTAAAAACATGTCTGGATGCTGTGTTGCATGAGCGCCTTTCCCATTTGCATCACCAATGTATTCAGACAGCTGGGATGATTATTTTTCTGGTGTAGCTTTGTTTTTGGGCTTGAAAAGGAACGGTGACTGAGGCGCCCCTAGATAGCAGAGCGCTTGGGACATCGCTACTTTAGTACTAGTTTCGTTTTGCCTTCTACTAATTAGTTTTCCCGGACTTGGGGGTTGGGAAAACAAGTTCTATTATAATTAATCCTTGCCATGGTTTCCTCTGATGGTACCGGTTTTCTTGACGATTTGTGGCAGCAGACGAATTTTCTTGGCCCTGGTGAGCCCTGGAATGGAAGACGATGTTTATTGTTTAAGCCTCGTGATGGCAACTGCAACATTTGGGATTCTGGTTTGGCGACTAGTCACAACAGCCGGAGTCACATCCCTTTCGGTTCCGCCCCCTTTTTGACTGATGTTGAAATTGCTTGGAATCTTTCCCCTTTTCAGCCGCTGCCGTTCTATGGTTTATGGGCTCTTACCAATGTGGAGCTTGTTACTCAAAATGGGAAACTGCCCTTGGTCTTCAAGACACCACCGACTTCTTTCAATGGCAGACACACTCCGAAGCCACAGATGGATTAGGATACCTCAATGCTTTGCGCCTCTATGCCGGAGGAATCGGTGGGTGGTCATTTGCACAAGCCTTCATGCATGAGCAGTTTGCTATGAACATTCGGACGGTCGCCGCTGTTGACAACGAACCCACAGCTATGAAGTACTGGTGCAGAAACCACAAGGCCATTTTCTTACGAGCTCATGGACGTCCCCAGATTGCTTGACACCACCCAGCCGTTTGGAGTTCTTGCTGATGTTGCTCCCCGCACTGTTGCTTACATCCTCGCTCATACCAGTGTGAACTTGATCACGGCCTCCCCACCCTGCCAGGCATGGACACACGGAGGCAAACGCAAGGGTCTGTTCGATGACAACGGATTACAGCTGCTCAACCTGCTCGCTGTTTTGAGGGTTTCGCAGACGCCTTGGGTAGCTCTTGAGAATGTTGACGGCCTCCGGACACACGCTCACTGGCCTATGATTGCGCAGGCGATTATTTTTGCGGGATACCGGTTTGTTTGGGAAGGAATTTCAGACCTTGCCCAGGTGCTGCCAATGACACGCAAAACAGTAGCGGGCCATAGCGGAGGCCAGGATCTGGTGTCCATTCACCGTGCGATTTTGCAGAACCTGTTGTGCACTGTGGCCCCTTCCAAAAGCGGGGTCAGCATAAATCGCGAGCTCCTCAGGGTTGAGAACCAAAGAAGAAATGTGGTCCTCCGGCACTGCAATAGGCCAAATCCATCTGCTGACCTGGCCAGGTAGGTAGCTTGTGCTCCATGCGCAATTGACTGTAAGGCAGGTCATCACAATGAGGTCAATGGGACGTGGCTTCAAACTTGGGGGATTTATGCCCAACTTGTCCCGCATGGGAACCCTTTGAGTGCCAAACCAGCTCCGGTTCCTTTCTGCTGCCGAGTATTTGATGGCCATGGGAGTCACCCATGAAGTACAGGTTCCAGCCGACAATCGCGCCGCTCACGCACTGACAGGTAATTCTATCTCAGTTCTCCATGCGATTCAGCTGTACCACGTGCTGTGCAATTTTCAGAGGTATTTTTCTGGAGCAGGCACTCAGCCTTTTGAGATTGTGGTTCAGAAATTCTTGGCCGTGCGCTTACATGCTCGCAATTCAGAAATCATCATGACTGAGGGACTCCTGGTTATCAGGCCTGATCAAGTTGCGATGCCAGACAATTCAGATGCGCTCCCTCCTCAGATGCCCCAGGAAGAATGCAATGCAATCACACCCACTGCCACAATTGCAACCCAGCAGGACGATCCGCACAGGTCTCCCGACATTGAGGTATGGTTCCGGCACCCCATCCGTGGAGGCTTCGATACTGCACGTGCGGACCCTCATCAGCGAGTGGTTGATTTTGCAATTCAGTCTCAGCTTTTCCATCATTTGGGGATCCGTGTTTTTGCGAACGGACAGGAAGTGAATTGGGATGCCTCGGTGGGAAACTTCCCGTGATGAGGTTCTTGAGTTCAGAGTTTTCCCACTTCCTGGAGGCGGCCGTAAGCAAGGTTACGACGGCACTGAATCAGACACCGGAGCGTCAACAGCAGCCGGGAGCTCAAGCACGGACAAGGGGGCGCGTCCCAGGAAATTCAAGGACTTCAGCTCGCATGATTTTGAGCCCAACCTGCAATACTTTCAGTTTCAAGGCAAGGCCATCCCTGTCACCCGACAAGTAAATGCAGGACACCAAGGGATCGTCTACACTGACTAACCACAGGTGGCCGAGTGGATTCATGCGTCAGGCCCCATTTCTGCACAGCCACTTGCGGTCCTTCTTTTGGGAAATCATGCTGATGCTGTCCCTCAACGATTACCAGCAACCTGTGTTGCTCATCCTTGAGTTTTGGGAAGATGAGGAATTGAGCAAGGCCATCACCACATCCCACAAGCAAAGAGGACGCCACACAGATTGCTTTCCGATTTACCTTAGATCGGGAACTCAAATTCAACCTTGAAGGGTTTGTGACGGTCAAATGCATGAGCGGTGAGCACCCCTGTTTGTCGAACCAACGGTACAAGTTGAGGTGAACGATTGTGTCATTCCAGGTAGAATCATCGCATGTGGGGCTGACTGTCCGGCGCATGTTCTCTAGCCCGCTGGAGCAAGTTCACATATCCAAACATCTGCGAATCATTCCATGGCGTCAAAGGACGCAGGCCCCCGTTGAAATCCCCAGCAAGCAAGACAGGGCTCGAGATTGCCTGGCGCGTTGCGCAGCATAACCTAAGAGAGCGTGTTCGCAACGGAATGATGGGTAAAAGCGGCCTGAGAGGCAGGCCCAACGTAGAATTCAGTAAGGGCAGCTCTCAACGTGCTGCACGCACTCTCTCTTTAGAGGGGGTTTCCCAAATGGCTTATATTCTACCTGAGAGGCTCCCAGCACTCGTCCGTCCAGCATTTGACCTCGTCCTGCGAAGGATTCGAAGTCTAAAACGCTGCGTGGAGGCGTGAGGCTGCAAAATAGAGACCCCTAGATATGCTTGCAATTTGGCTCCAGGTTGCATTTCAAGCGAGCCAACCTTTGCAGGGCTAAGAAAAAAAAAAAAAAAAAGAAAACAAGGGGTCCAAAAAAAAGGGGTCCCCGAAAAAAAGGGAAAAGGGGTTTCCTTTGGCAAAGCTTGACATCGCTTGAAATGCAACCTGGAGCCAAATTGCAGCGCATATCTAGGGGTCTCTATTTTGCAGCCACACGCCTGCACGCAGCGTTTTAGACTTCGAATCCTTCGCAGGACGAGGTCAAATGCTGGACGGACGAGTGCTAGAAGCCTCTCAGGTAGAATATAAGCCATTTGGAAAACCCCCTCTAAAGAGAGAGATACCGGGGATGCAGGGATTCCCTGCAGAAACCCTGCATTGAAATTCCCCCAGGATTCCTTGCTATACGCTTAATTTCTTCAACACAAGTGCCAACACAATTGCCACTCGTGTTCACATTTCTGCCGCGCCAAGCCGCGAAACCTCCACTCTCCCCGGGTTCCTTGCTATACGCTTAATTTCTTCAACATGTCGGATTACATGTCGGATGAACATGTTCTTGGCACTCCGGGTGCGCCACCCTGCCGCGCCAAGCCGCTGAACCCCCACAGTGTCCGGGCTCCTTGCTAAATGTGCTATATGTGCTATATCTTACACGCCAAGCCGCGGAACCCTCCACTCTCCCCCACAGTCCTTGCTATATGTGCTATATGTGCTATATCTTACACGCCAAGCCGCTGAAACCTCCACTCTCCCCCAGCTCCTTGCTATATGTACTATATGTGCTATATATTCTGTACGCGCGAAAATCTGTGGTATATGTGCTATATAGGGCCATATAGCACATATAGCACATATAGCAAGGAACCCGGGGAGAGTGGATGTTCAGTGGCTTGCCTTGTGAGATATAGCACATATAGCACATATAGCAAGGAACCCGGGGAGAGTGGATTGTTCAGTGGCTTGCCTTGTGAGATATAGCACATATAGCACATATAGCAAGGAACCCGGGGAGAGTGGATGTTCAGCGGGTTGCCGCGCCTGCCTGCGTAGAAGCCTCCCTGCCGCGCCACTTGCCCGGTGTAGACGCCAGCGTACGCGCCGCGCGCACTGCTTCGCACGATTTTGCATGGTTTTTGACATGGTTTTTGCATGGGTTTTGCATGTTTGCATGACATCTTGTTTTTGCATGACATGATTTTGACATGGTTTTTTGCACGGTTTTGCATGGTGTGGTTGCATGACATGATTTTGACATGGTTTTTTGCACGGTTTTGCATGTCATGTGCATGTGGTTCAAGCCCCTCCCCCTTACCCCCCCACCCTTTTTTTTTCCTGAGGTGCGCATCCTGGACATCCTCAACTTCGCAGGCAGGGCGGTGCCGAGCGGGCACCTAGGCAGTGCCGAGCGGGCACCTAGGTAAACGTGCCGAGCAGGCACAGTGCCGAGCGGGCACTTACAGTGCCGAGCGGGCACTTACAGTGCCGAGCAGGCACCGTGCCGAGCAGGCACAGGCACCCCGGTGCCGAGCTGGCACCGGGGGGGGGTGCAGTGCCGAGCAGGCACTAGTAAGTAGATGTGCCGAGCGGGCACGTGCCGAGCAGGCACCTAGGTAAACGCGCCGAGCAGGCACAGTGCCGAGCAGGCACCGTGCCGAGCAGGCACTTAACTAAACGTGCCGAGCAGGCACCGTGCCGAGCAGGCACGTGCCGAGCTGGCACCGTAGGAGCGCCAAGCAGGCGCAGCTTTGAAGCAGGCGTGGAGGCCACTGTGAAAGTGGTTGAGTGGCTTGCCCGACGGCCCCTTAGTACTGGCTCGCCCAACGGCCCCTTAGTACTGGCTCGCCCAACCTCGTTTGATGGCTCGCCCAATGAGTACGGGCTCGCCCAACGCCTAGCGCGCCACATTCCTGCCTGGCATAGCCCCTGCCCGGCATCGGAGCCTCCAGCCTGCCGAGCCTGCGCCGCCCCGAGGTCGGGATTCTTCCAACGAGGTCGGGATTCCGACTTCGCTCTACACCGAGGTCGGTTTTCCGACTTCGCTTTAGCTTCCGATTTTGCCCGAAAAATCCTGCGGAAGCGATGCGATGAAAAGCGCATCGCTTCCGGAGTTGGGTTTCATCCCGAAAAACCCATCACCGGGCCAGCGCCGAAGGTCTGCGAGCGATGCTGTCCTCGCAGCATCGCTCCCAGAGTGTTTTTTTTCACCATTCACACGCCCAGCCGTCAATCCTGGCGTGGGCGCAGGATTGCTCACTCAATCCTGGCGTGGCAACAGGATTGCCCGAAAAACCCATCACCGGGCCAGCGCCGGAGGTCCGTCAGCGAGGCTGTCCTCGCAGCATCGCTGACAGAGTGTTTTTTCACCACTCACACGCTGCCGTCAATCCTGGCGTGGCAACAGGATTGCCCTTGTCAATCCTGGCGTGGCAACAGGATTGCTCCACCCAATCCTGCTGTGGCAACAGGATTGCCATTGTCAATCCTGGGCTGGGCGCAGGATTGCTTCACCCATTCCTGTGCTGACAGTAGGATTGCCCCGGTGCACTACGAGCAGCTCGGGCTTGGAACTGTTCTTGCCCGAGCACAGGCTTGTGATGGAGTCGGCCCGGCTGTAGAGCTCCCGGGCCTCCGGCACGTCGTTGACGCTGACGACGAAGGGCAGGCCGCTCGCGAAGAGTGCGTCTCGCAGCTCCGTGTGAAAGACCAGGTCGTGGCCCCCTCTCGTACCATAGTAGTTCATGCTGCGGCCGGGGAAAATGTAAGGAGGGTCAGCGTAGATGCACTGGTGCGCCAGGCAGGGCAGAGCGCGTAGATAAGCCAGCGCGTCCTGGTGCCGCACGGTCACGTTGCACGGTGGCTGCAGACGCCGCACGCTGCTCAGTGCCAGCGGCCGCTGCTGTGCGAAGGAGCCCCACTTTCCCGAGAAGCTGTTGCGCAGCAGGACGTACGCGCAGGCGGCCCGGCGCCCGGCACGGCCTCTCAGCGCGCCCGGCAGAAGGTGCCCGGAGTAGAAGCGCCTGTCCACCCTGCGCCCCACCAGGCGCAGCAAGGAGCGCAGGAAGACCGGGTCTCGCCTCAAGTAGCAGCGGTGCAGGTTTGCGACGGGCTCGAAGGCGTCGACGCCGCGCACCTCCAGGCCCGGGCGCCGGGCGGCGAGGTAGTACTCCAGCTTTCCAGAACCGAAGAAGGGAGAGTGAAGCACGGCGACGTCCCCCAGCAGCCGGTCCATGTGAGGAGCTAACCACGCCTTACTTCCAAAGTACTTCAGCTGCATACCAGCCCTTTGGTTTATCCCTGAAAACTCCGTCAGCGCGTCGGTACACAGCGACGTACTCCCGGACTCGCCGCCCGGCTTCCCGGCTTCGAGTTTGGCAAGTAAAACAAAGGAAATGGGAAAGATCCTTTTCCCCACGCCAGAATACAGCAGCAAACAGCCCTCGGACCCCGTGGTGCCCCTGGTTCCGTGCACGGGCATTTTCCTCGGACCTTCCAAATCGGGCAAAACCGTGACGCTGATCAGCCTGATTCTGGAGCAGTATCGCGGCGTGTTTGAGAGAATCTACATCTTTAGCCCGTCCATCGACATCGATGACGGCTGGATCCCCGTCAAGAAGTACATCGAGGAGGACCTGGGGGTGAATACCGAACGGGAGCAAGCGTACTGGGACGAGTGGGACGAGGCGGCGCTGCGCCGCATCATCCAGCAGCAGCGCAAGATCACCGAGGCGTCCAAGAAGTTGGAGATGACGAAACTGTATCAGGTCCTGATAATCTGTGACGACCTAGCGGACGTGCCTCAGCTCCACAGACCCACCGGCGCCCTGGACACTCTCTTCATCAGGGGCCGGCACCTCCAAATCAGCACCTGGGTCAGCTCACAGAAGCTGAGACTAATCAGTGCGGCCGTGCGGGTCAACCAGCAATTCCTCTGCTGCTGGAGGCTGCGCAACCAGCACGAGCTGGACGCCGTGGTGGAGGAGCTCAGCGCCCTGCTGCCGAAGGAGCAGCTCTACCAGTTGTACGAGCAGGCGACGCGGGAACCCTACAGTTTCCTCTTTGTCTACTACCTGAAGCCGAGGAATGAAATGTTCTACAAGCGCTTTGAAGAGCGTTTCGCATTGGAAAGAGAAGCCGATGGGAGCGGCGCTCAGCTTCCTGGGCCAGAAGCTGTTCGCCAGTTCCACCCTGATCAGCGCACGGTTTGAAAATATCTCCTGCTGCACCTCCGTCGCAGCCGTCCACCCGCCCATCGTTCACCGAACAGGTGGCTTCCTAAGGAAAAGAATGACGACGATCTACGTGGACAGCCGCAAGAGGGTGGCCGGCTCGGACAGCGACTTTGAGGTAGACCTGGGAGAGTCCCTGCACTTGCAGAGCGACGCCCGGCTTGCCGTCTACAATATCCGCCTGGCCGACAGCTTCCTCTCGACGGACCGGGGCCGCTACCTCTACTGGGTTGACGCCGCGCTGGGCACGCTGAACTGGGCGTTGTTGCCCGAGGGCGCGTACACTGGCGCACGGTTGGCCGCCTGGATCAGCTCCAACTTTGCCACCGCCACCTACCGCGAGACCACGAACAGCCTGAGCGTAGCCTACGACGGCAACAGGCTCATCCTGAACGACCTGGAGCTGCGCCAGCAATTCCCTGATGCCGTGGACTACCCCGCCGCGCCGCCCGCCTCTCCCACCAAGCCTTTCAGCGTGGACCACATGCTGGGCCCGCTTCGTCTCCGGCGGGCAGCAGGTCTTTGAGTTCGTCCGGATGATGGCGCACAACGAGGTCTACCTGCGCTGCGCCCAGCTGGCCAACGCCAGTGCTGGGCAACCTGGGCGACACATCCTCTCCAAGATTACGCTGAAGAGCGGAGTGGGTACCATTGTGGAGACGGGCTCAGACGACGGGCACTTCATGGCCCTCAGGGGCCCGGTTACCCTGAGGCACATGCGCTTCCGCCTGACCGACCTGGACGGCAACGTCGTCCGGCTTCGCGGGTCGTCTTTGTCGTTCGTGTTATATCTTGACCACGTATAATTAAATGGAGCCAACCGAACACGAGGCGGAGGCGCAAGAGGCGCAAGAGGCGCAAGAGGCGCACGCTGCGCCGGAGGCAGCACACGCCGGAACCGAAACGGCGGGGCAGGCCCCCTGGGAGCAAGAACAAACCGAAGCAGGACGTGCCTACTGAGCCGGCTGCTCCAAAGCGCAAGCCAAAGCCGCCGGTTGAGACGACACCGGCGGAGGCACCGGCGGAGGCACCACCAAAGGCACCGGCGCCGGCTGAGGCACCACCGGAGGCGCCCACAAGAGAGCAGCAGCGCGCCCTGCGCATGCTGGAGAGGCAGTCCGCTTATGACCGGCTGACCACAGGCGCAAGCGTACTAGTGTAAAAGCATGATGTCCATAGAGCCCCGCAACGAGCCGGGAGGCTCCGGTGGTTCCGCAGGACATACCCCAGTTACAACTTGCAGCCGCTGCTGCTGAAGCGCTACCGAGAACTGGAGGAGGCGCGGGCCTTCAACAACTGGCTAGGGGAGCGCAGGCAGGCGCAGGAGGGGCAGCGGCACCTGGGCGACGTGAGCCGGCTGACGGAGGCCGTGCACCGCCAGGTACCCCAGCTGCGCTACGCGCGGGCCGAGCGCCGGGGCGTGGAACGGGCGGCGGGCGAAGTTGCGCCACAGTAAATGAAGACACTCCGGGCGCACGGCTTCAACCAGCGCCCGCGCTTTGAGCAGGTGGTGGGCTACCTTGAGCGGAACGAGCCGCTGCCCCTGGATCAGCCGGACCGCAAAGCCACCTCGTTCGTCACAAGCCACTTCTACCTGGACGATTTTGTGCAGTCCAGCGAGGACCCCAACCCTCGGCCCCTGCAGCACACGCCCCTGCAAGCAATTCCCGAGGAAGGCTTCCGCACTCCCGCAGAGGCCACGGACGCAGCAACGGGCAGGGGCCGCCCTCCATCACGGACCGCCTGCGCAGCACTGCAGACGGCGCGCAGGCGGCAGCGGACCTCATAGGCGCAGGGGCCGCGGGGCTTGCAGCCGCGCAGGCTTTCCGCTCTCAGCTGCCCCAGGACGCGGCTGAGTACGTGCGCCTGAACGCGCTGCCCCGTCCGGGCCCGGCACAGCCGCCTCCACAGATCATAGGCCGGCCCAGTGACGTGGAGCGCCTCCTGGACGAGGCGGGGCAGCGCGCGCAGGAGGTGGAGCGTGGCGCGGAGGCCATAGAGGAGACGGCGGCCGTGGCTGCGGAGGAAGGGGAGGTTGCCGTTGCCGCTGAGGGCGTGGGCGGAGCCTTTGGGTACCTGGGGGGCTTGGCTGAAGGAGCAGCAGCCCTGGCGCCCACCGCGGGCGAGGTTGCTGGAACGCTGGCTGGCGCGGTTGGCGCGGCGGCAACGGCGGGGCTGGCCGTGGGAATTGCGGGCGGCGCAGCTTACGGCCTGGCTCGCGGCACGGGCTGGGTGCTGGAGAACACGCTCTTCCGGCCTCAGCAGGGCAGCGAGGACGCGGCCGTGCAGGACGTCCGGTTCCGCCAACCGACATGAATGAACGCCACTCACGCCTCAGCACTTCAACGCTGCTCTCCGGCACAGCAAACGTCCGGTCAAGCCCCCCGCAAGCAGCCAGCGCCTCCTCCAGTCCCTGCTTCCTCCCGCGTTCAGGTGCGCAGTCCAACAACACGCCGCGCCCCTTCTCCTGGGGCCTGAACCCCGTGGCCCTGCCCCAGTCCCAGAGCTCGCGGGCGAGCTCCAGTTCCGGGCAGTCACGCCGGAGCCTGCCTCCGCCCAGCTGTGACCAGCTGGCGCGAGACATTGAGGCTGCGTAAAACACTCCTCCTCGGTTGGACGGTTTTTGCACGGTTTTGCGCTGCAAAATACTATTCTTACAGGGCCTACGCAAATGTAGGCCCTGTAAGAATGCCATTTTTTGCACGATTTTGGGCTGAAAAATGCTATTCTTGTAGTCCGTACATAGATGTACGGACTACAAGAATAGCTTTTTTTTGCACGATTTTGCGCTACAAAACGCCATTCTTCCAGTGCCTACATTGATGTAGGCACTGGAAGAATAGCATTTTCCTTCGCCGTACGAGTCAAAATGCGTGTATATAAACAAGCATGGAGGTAGTCACCGCCGGAGCCCAGGATGAGCTGATGCAGAGCCTGGACTACAAGCTGAAAACACGCAACACCAGCTACGTGACGGCGCGGCATGACGTGCAGTACTTCCCCAGCTCGCTGAGCTCCTTCTCCCCCACAACCTCTAGGGTCTGCCGCATCCCGCTGACCAGCGGCACGTCCTTCATCGACCCCGAGTCAATCAAGATCGCCTTCCGCGTCAGGAACACGGACGGCACCAACCCGCTGGCCCCAGCCACACCCAACCCCGCCTGCTTCGTCCAGCGCGTCCAGGTCTTCGCCAACGGCCAGCGCTGCGACGACATCAACTACTACGGCCGCACCGTGGCCATGCACGACCTGCTGAAGGGCAGAGAGTACAACCGCAACAAGGCCATGGAGGGTTTCGACGAAGTGGACGACCCGCGCATCGCCCGCGCGGTGCACCAGGGCGGCTACGCGGACGTGCTGCTGCGCCCCACCATGGTGGGCATCCTGCGCTGCGGGAAGATGCTGCCGCCGCAGCTGAGCCTGGTGATAGAAATTGAGTTTGCGGACGCCACGACTGCGCTGTGGTCCGAGAACGCCGGGGCGCACCCGGCGGGGGCCACGCTGAGCACCGACTTTGAGATCCAGAACGTCCGAGTTCAGGCCTCCCAGGTCGTCCTGGACTCTGCGCTGGTAGAGTCCTTCAACCGCGTGCTCCTCCAGGAAGGTAGGTCCCTGTTGTTCAGCTACCCCACGGTGCAACACAGCAGCAAGTCCCAGCGTCCCCGAACGGCGTGGGCGGAGCAAAACAACGTTCAACCTGTGGCGCGCGCCTTCAAGAAACTCAACATGGGCAGCCGTTTGTGACATCTATTGGACAAAACACGCGGCCTCCAAGATCCACATTGCCTGGCCCAAACCCGGGGCAGGACCGTTGGGCCCCCATCGCTTCACGATCTGCTGTGGAGGGGACAGCTCCTGGAGTACCGCCGCTCCTTGCTAGCTGGGCAAGCAAGCCGAGTAACCCTCACAACCCCATGAAAAAGGAGCCACGAGCAACTTCCACTTCCACTCGGTCCTCGAGCGGGTTACTTACGAAAACGACACGGTGCGCAACATCGACATCGGCCGCGTGGGCTACCTGCGCCACAGCTTCATTGCGGGCTTTCCCACCGAGCGCGTGCCCAAGATGCCGCTGAGTGGCGTCAGCACCCGCTCGGGCGACCTTGCCCGGTTCACCTTCAAGGGCCTGGACGGCACGATGACGGACCTGTTTATTCATTTGGTGGCCTACCAGCTGGTGACGCTCTCCGGCACGGGCGTCTCTGTGCTTGACTAAGGCCCGGTGTCATGTTTCTTCATTTTTGATGAATCGCGACACCGCTTTTGAGTGCGCCCAAAAACGAAGGCGGGGGTGTCACGCTTCACCATTTTTGGTGAAACGTGACACCGCCAAAAAAACATGCAAAAACATGGAAAAATGGGCTTGTTCCAGGCTCGTCGGATTAGACGAAGCCTGAACGGTCTAATCCGGAATGCTCAGCCGCTCCGCAAGCTCCTCCGTGGCCGCGCGCGCAATCTCCTCGCACAGCGCGGCAGGGACGCTGTAGAGCCGCTCGCGTGATTGGCTGACCCTCTCGTACTGCCCCTCCATCAGCCGCGGCCCCCGCTGCGCGGCCCGGAGGTGCCTGCCGTCCTGCCACGCCTCGCAGCGGCTGCCGGGCTTGCACAGGCCTCGCCTCGCCCTCCAGCGCATGTTGGTCCACAGCCGTGTCTGCTTCCTGTACGGAGTTCCGTACTTGCAGTAGGTGACGTCCACCCAAGGGCAGAGGCGCTCCATGATAGGTCGGGTCTCAAGACCAGCCCGTTGGCCCGGTCATCTATGACCCACATGAAGCGGGTCAAAAAGTGCGCAATGAACTCAGGGCGCTGAAGCAACACGCGTCGCCCTCCAAGGAAAGCCGCCCCGGCAGCGTCGTCAGCGCGCCGGCTGTATTCCGTGCAGACCGTCTGGCCCAGACCCCTGCGAAGTGCCGTGCCCCGGCGGCAACGTTCGTGGTGTGGTCCCAACTTCCCGGATGTCGCACCAGGATGGTGGGCTCACAATTTCGACACGATGTCCAGGGAGACGACCTCCCAGCCCGCCGCCTCGAAGGCCCTGCCCACCGACTTGGTGCCGCAGAAAAGCTCCAGGAGTCTCGGCATTTTTAAAGAGCAAGATCACCGCCACTGCGACGATGAAAACTCGCGCGTTCATCGGACCGGTTTCGGATTTTTTTTAAGTACTGGTTCGCCCAACTCCGTTTCGATACTGGCTCCCGATTTTGCATGTTTTAGGCAGACCACATCCACCACCTGCCCGGCATGGAAGCCTGACCTGACCGGGGAGCTTGGAGTTATAGGAACCTATAGGAACCTATAGGAAACCTGTAGGAAACCCATAGGAAACCCATAGGAAGTCCATAGGAAAAGAAGAAGAGGGCTTCCTATGAGTTTCCTATGGGTTTCCTATGGGTTTCCTATAAGATTCCTATAGGTTCCTATAGGTTCCTATAAGGGCCCAAAAAACTCCGAGCTCCGACCTTCCTGCCGCGCCACCTGCTTGGCATAGAAGCCTCCCGGCCGCCACCTGCCCGGCATGGAAGCCTCACCTGGCGGGGAGCTCGGAGTTTTTTAGGCCCTTATAGGAACCTATAGGAACCTATAGGAATCTTTTAGGAAACCCATAGGAAACCCATAGGAAACCCATAGGAAGTCCATAGGAAAAGAAGAAGAGGGCTTCCTATGAGTTTCCTATGGGTTTCCTATGGGTTTCCTATAAGATTCCTATAGGTTCCTATAGGTTCCTATAGGGGCCTAAAAAAACTCCGAGCTCCGACCTCCCTGCCGCGCCACCTGCCCGGCATCGGAGCCTCCAGCCCGCCGAGCCCCGCGCAACCCGAGGTCGGAAAGGATTGCCCCACTCAATCCTGTGCCCAATACAGGATTGCCCCGCTCAATCCTGTGCCCAATACAGGATTGCCCCGGTCTCCCAGAAAACTGCCTGACTCTAGGCGCAGCGGGACACGGCGCGCACGGGCTCGGACCAGTGCTCCGCCACGCAGGGCAGCGCGCTGTTCTCCGCGGCCCGATCGTAGAAGAGAAAGAGGCGGGTGAAAGGCGCCTCCGGCTCGCGCGCCAACAGCTCGCCCAGCAGGCGGATCAGCTGCGCGTGGCGCTCCTTCTTGGTGGTCCGCCGCGTCACGCCGGCGATCTTGAAGGCGTCCGGGTTGTAGCGCAGCACCAGCAGCTTGTGACCGCTGCCGAGCGCCACGCTGGCGGCCATGTCAAAGTCTCGCCGCACGTCGCAGCTGGGGTCGTAGGCCTTGTGCTGCTCCTCGTCAACCTCCAGCAGGACGTAGCCCCACGGGGCCGGCAGGGCAAAGTCCGCGAAGGCGTGGGCCGTCTCCGACTCCAACCCGCAGCCGCGGAAGGGTAGGTAGTGCTGGTACTCGAAGGCGATCTGCGCGTCGCGGAGTGCTTCGTGCACCTCAAGCTCCTTACTCTTGGTCACTGCGCGCGGGTTGTCGCCGTGCATCGTCTGCATATGTCGCAGCAAGCTCGGCGCTCCGGCGAATGGGAGATCTTGCCGAGGACAGCCCTGGATTTCACACACAAAATTGCCACAGTCGCGGCACTTACGTCGCAGTCGCCCATGCTCGCAGACCGCCGCGCCGCCGCAGTCGCGGCACGTCCGTCGCAGTCGCCCATGCTCGCAGACCGCCGCGCCGCCGCAGTCGCGGCACTCAGCTCGCCTCCGCCCGTGTGCGCAGACCGACGCGCCGCCGCACGAGCGGCGCTGGTGTCGCTGTCGCCCATGCACGCAGACCGACGTGCCGCCGCAGTCACGGCATTCAGCCCGCCTCCGCCCATGCTCGCAGAAGGACGAGCCGCCGCAGTCGCGGCACCGAGCCCGCTGTCGCCCGTGCGGGCACTTCTTCGGCCGGCGCACAGGCGTCATCGCTGAACACTCTTGGTGTTTTCTCACACGCCCCGGCAAGCGGCGACGCAAACGCCGACAGGAGTCGAATTTTCAAGATGAGAATAGAGGCAGCTGTGCTGAGTTGTTTAAAACCCACAGGCGCCAGCCCGCCCGCCGCGGCAGAGACCACCGGAGGCCAGCAGGACGAACGCACCGCCGGCCCGTTCAGGTTTGATACTGGTCCGCCCAACCTGCGCCCGGTACTGGCTCGCCCAACTCCGTTTCGACACTGGCCCGCCCAACTCCGTTTCGACACTGGCTCGCCCAACCTCGTGTTGATACTGGCTCGCCCAACCTCGTGTTGGTACTGGCTCGCCCAACTGGGCCTGTTTTTGCGTGTTTTTGCACGCTTTTGGGATTGCACCCTTTTGCACCCCCTCTTGCACCCCCTCTTGCACCCCTCTTGCACCCCTCTTGCACCCTGATTGCACCCTTCAGCCGGTTGACTTTTTGCTAGTTTTTCTGCTTGATTATGGGTTCAGATTTTTTTTCAAGTACTGGCTCGCCCAGCAGGCCCCGGTTTTTTTTTGCTTAGTACTGGTCTGCCCAACGGGTTAGTCAGACGAAGGGGGGAGCTCGGAGTTTTTTTTGGGCCCTTATAGGAACCTATAGGAA
>CAUJNA010001764.1:0-57277 GCA_963377175.1 Effrenium voratum | reverse complement strand
AATATTTTAGAAAATATATTTTTTTCAAAAGAGATAAATATATATATATCATTTTAAGAAGAATTATTCAATAAGAAACAACATTTTCAATAATTCAATGAGAAGACTAATAATTAATCATTTTTCGAAATTTTGATATTCCGGAGTTGCGCATGGCCCGCCTTGTAGGATTTTATCTTCAATATATAAAACGCTATACTTACATTATAATTATAACATATAAGGGTATAAATGTTATAACCATAGTATGGTTATAATCTAAATTCAGGATAACTATTTAATTGATATATCTTTCCTCTTTCATACATCATTTTAATAATACTATTAATATCTCTCACTGTATTTTTAACATTAAACTTTTCACTTTCAATAAATAATTTAATGTTTTTTTTACATCAACCCCTTCCATTTTATGATAAATCAATGCCCATAATATGTAGTCAATAATTTCATACTTTTTCTTACTGATTTTAAGAAATGCTTTAACATAATCATAAGGCGGTATTTCATACACAGTTAAAAATATCAAAATGTCATCTTCAACATTTCTTTTATTAAACCTTTTAATATCTAAATTATATTCGATTGCGTCTTGGTAATATCTCCATTTTTTACATGTTCTGCATATATTTTCTTTACCCAAAGAATAATCAACAATATTATTAACTATTCCATTAGGTAAATTTAATTTATATAATTCCATATTTTCCTCTTTGAAGTGGCAACAGTCATAGCATTTCTTATTGATATAATTATTGATTTCGGTTTCCGCCATTACACACTATATAATAATATATAGCTTTTATTTCTTTAAATACTTTTTTCCAAGAAATAGAATTAAATATTGAAATATAAGTATAACATATAATATTTTACATGTTATTATTATATTATGATTATAATTTCAGTACAGGATAATAATTTAATTGATTTGTCTTACTTCTTTCATACATCATTTTAAAAATAATATTAATATCTCTCAATGTATTTTGAACATTAAAATTTTTACTTTCAATAAATAATTTGATATTTTCTTTAACATCTTGTCCCTTCTCTTGACTATAACACAACATCCTTAATATATCATCAATCATACCATATTTTTTCTTAGGGATTTTAAGAAACTGTTTAACATAATCATAAGGCGGTATTTCATACACAGTTAAAAATATCAAAATGTCGTCTTCAACATTTCTATTATGTCTTCTTTTCAGATTTAAATGACATCTGATTAATTCTTGATTATCTCTCCATTCCTGACAAATTGTACATTCATCTTCTTCATCCATTGAATAATTAATAATATTATTCAATATTTTATTAGGTAAATTTAATTTATACAATTCCATATTTTCCCTTTTGAAGTGGCAACAGTTGTAGCATTTCTTATTGATATAATTATTGATTTCGGTTTCCACCATTTCTATTATAATATATATATTTTTTATTTCTTTAAATACTTTTTTACAAGAAATATTAAAATATTATTTAAATTATTATCATTTACAACTACAATTGCATCTAACACAGTAAGGAATAATATTATTCAGTTCGTGTGACAACTCGTTTGATTTACGTTGCGCTGTCAGATTTGTCAGTATATTACCGTTTTTAATATCCATAGAAAAACCGCATCCGCAGTAATTACATTGATTAGTGATATTATTTAAAAACCATTGCGCATTTACATAACCTTCTTTAGGTATTGTTCTTTTGGCTTTCCTGTCTTATTCTTTGTAATTTAATATTTTCTTTCAAAATAACTCATAATACATTTTTGATTAAATACATCATCAATATCTTTCGTATATTTATAAAATTTGACTTTGTTTAAATCTCTACACCTTGTAATTGCAGTCCATATCCATTCTGGATAATTCTTTACCAAAAAATGGTTATAATCAAAAATTGTTATGGTATCATCAATGCTACTGCCTTTGGCAGAATGACAAGTCGAGCAATATGCAAATATAAAATTACTTCTTATTTTATCAACTGGCAAAGACTGTAGAATTTCAGTTTTAACATTTTTCAACGTAAATATTCCATCGCTTCCAATATGAACAATTTTATATTTGAAATTTACATTAAAAACTGATGTTTTAGTTGTTGTATATTCTCTACAAATTAAAATTCTCCTACTTCATATTCATCTTTTCTATTTTCTAATTTTCTAATTTCATTTGATACATTTTTACAAGTTGTATTTAAAAATGCTATGTTGTTGATTGATTTGCTTATGTCAGTTGTATATTCAAAGTATTTTTCAATAACTTTCACAATAGGTAATTTATTTTCAAAAATATCAATTTTAATATTTCTTAGTTTATCTTTATCTTCCTGTGTGTGAAGTCGCTTACATTCTTTTAACAAAATGTTATATTCAAAAATGTTATCTATAATGTTATCAGTATATACTTCATAGTCTCGAGTATTTGTTATCTCTTGAACTGGTTTTAACTGCTTGGTGTCTCCTGTTGCTATTATAATTTTGTTGTGCTTATTCTGTTCTACACATTGTTTTATTCTCCAATATATATTTAAATTACTAAAATAAACTTCGTCAAATACTATAACATCAAAATCTGTAAAATCAAATGGTTCTAATTTAGCATCTCCATAATTAATACCGAAAAATTTATTTATTGTCATTGCTTCGCCTTCGAATGCCTGTAATAGTTTATTAGTAGGACAAATAAAAATTACATTATAATTTTTATCAACCATTTTTTGACATATATATGATTTTCCTGTGCCCGGTAGTGCTCCACGAATCATAATAGGATTATTTTGTTCAATAATTTCTATAATATTATCTGTGTCATATTCATCTACTATATCAATAGTTTTACTTTCATAAATTGGTATTTGTATTAATTCGTTTTGTGTAATTTCATAATCTACAGTAGGAAATTTAATATATTCGTCGTTTGAAATTCTCCATCCTCCTATTTCATTATTAAAGATTAAAAGCTCTCTTGCTTTTGTTAATTGTAAACGCATCTGTTTTGACACTGAACACATTAATACCATTTTGATATAACTTAGAATAATCTTGATACATTCTAAAATTATGGTATTGAAGCAGTAGCTCTTTTACATACCTAAAACCATTCCTTAAGCGTGATGCGTCCTTTAAATTAAGTATATAATATGACGCCTGTTCTTCTTCTGCTGTATATTGTTCTTCATCTACTGTAATTTGTTCTGTCGTGAAATGTGTTAATTTATGTATTTTACCTCCATACTCTGCCTGATAGTTTAAAGCTTCCTTAAGATTTTTAAACACTGTGCTCTTCTGGTCAGTTGCTCCCCCCTTTTCTAAAAGTCCATAATTAACATTTGCGACCAGTTTTTTAATACATTTATCTTCCTCATTGTCTTCGCTAATGTTTGTGTTCCAAAGTTCATTAACAATATTTTTATGTTCAACTTTGTGAATAAATGAAGGTTGTTTAAAGTATAAAATATTAATTCGTTCTCTTGTCATGTTATCTAGTTGTTTCAAAAATACACCATATATTAAGCAATATTTTTTATTAAATAGCATTCTTCCTGTCCGTTTTAGTATAGTAGTTTTCTTTTCTATATAATATAACGTTAAGTCGTGTAGGTCATAAATATCAGTTGTATCATCAAACGCTCGCCAAATGTCAAATTGATTAAATACTGGTATTTCTGATATAGTAATAAACGCATGAGTAAATGCTTTTGATATATCGATTTCGATTTCATTTTTGATATCTCTGCTATCACACAATAAGCCAGATGGAACAACTGTTCTGGCTTCGTCTAAAATTTGAATATCAATGTCATTATAAAACGATTTATGAGATAAGTTAAACAATGACTTATTAAAATTAAACATTGCTTTATTCATATTGTTATATGTAGTTTCATTACATACTGCAATGCATCCATCTGCAGAAGTTTTTATTAAATTTTGTGTTTTTATTATATATATTGTTTTGTTAAATTTCATTTTTATTTCTGATATAATACCAGCTTGAAATCTAATTCTTGGTTCGTAGCCACTATTAACTAAATTGAAAAATAATTCAGATAACTTATTGTCTTCGGATACTAAATATATCTCTTTTGTTTTTTCATCAACTTTGATATTTAGTATATCGTCAATATTTTTTATCATTCTATAAAGCGGTGGTTCCTCTCTTTCATTAATATAGTAGTCGGTTGAAGCTTTGACAGTTGGTATCTTGGTTATTAATTGTTTCTGTTGAATGCTTTTTAAGTCGTGATTCATTGCGTAAATATGACTGTTTTTGACCATTGCATAAAATGGTTTGATGTGCCTACTATTTATATCGGGGTCGCATTTATAAATTAATTTATTGCAACAATCATAAATTCTGCACGGAATTTTAAACTGTTTAAATACAGCCTCCATCTCTTGAATGGTTGCCCCCGTTTCACTAAAGTTATCTCTACCTATAATTTCAATTACTTTCTCCCTAGTTAGTCTATTACGGGTTCTTTCGTTCATAATTGTATCACTGTAAAAATCAGTTAATGCGTTAATCCAGCATTCGTTTTCAATATAATTACCCTTGCTAATTGCCTTATGTATGGTGTCTTCGTTCATCCTTAAAGGTGTATGTATATACCTATTAAAAATTGCAACGTTAGTAGCATCCCTTAAATTTTCTGTAAGAATGTCAAATTTTTCGCCGCCCTTATTTACAATATCTACTGATAATATTTCAATACATTCTATATCGTCATAATGTTGCGTCATATAATCATAATCGTCTTTAAAATCTTTGTCTCTTTGTAATAGTTTTAGTGTATCAACAAACTCATCATTTATTATATCTTCTCTTAGTCCATATTCTCTATTGGAGTCGCCTATCCTTTTAAATATTCTTTTACCTATGATATCTTTAGAAAATACAGTGGCTTGAATTGTAGCAGTAAAATTATCGTATTGACTCGGAAAAAATGAATGTTGTCTGTGTTTGAATGCTGGTTTTGATTTTATAATTGTCGAGTCTTTGTGCCTTGAGATGTATAACATAAATTGAACAAAATATTTATTTTTCCCTTTCTTTGCTCTTGGTCCTGGGTCGTTATCTATCTTCAATTTCCCTCCCGTCTCCCTATTTGTCCTTGCTTCTGCCATTCTTTGATTTAAGGGTTTATTTTCCTTGAATTTCTTAATATTATCCTTGTATTTTTGATATGTTTTATCATAAACTTTTGTATCTGTAGAAGTTAAACCCTTGATTAAATTTTCCGCTGTTGTAACATTTGAAATCTTCCTTTCGGTGTATAAATTAACTACTCTATCTATTTTTCTAAGGTCTGATGGTTTTGCTGTCCGCGATGACTTCCGCCTTAGCACTGTTAAATATCCAATGTTTCGTTCCAAAGCCTTAGACATAATTATACTATATATAATAATAATATAATAATATTTCTTTAACTATTTTTTTTACAAGAAATTTATTTTTACAAAAAATATATATTTTTTAAACTTTTAAAATTTCAAATCTTAAGAATGGTCGCGTGTTATGTTCTAAATAAAAATATGTTTGTCCTAACTTTTTTTCAATCCTTTCAACTTTATATTTTGTAGGCAACCAATTACTACTCCTTTCCTTTTCAGTTATTGCTTTCTTTCTGTAAATCTTCACTTCGTCGCCTATGTTAATTTCAGGATATTTACGGGTTCTAGTTGCTTCGGTTGCCATTTTCATTTTTACTTTATAATTGTTTTTCTCCTTCAATGCTTCCGCTGGTGTCATTCCTATACTTGAATGTTCCATTTTATTATTGTAAGTTAATAATATTTCAAAATTCTAATCTATCCATTGTATATTGTCCTTTCCTTCTTTTTCATCTTTTTCAACCCTTTTATATAACATATCTTTGTAGGTGCGTATAAAACGTTCTGCAAAATTAGGATGTCCTCTTGTGCGGTATAATTCTATTCCTTCTTCTTTGAAATAATCTTCAACTGTTTTATTATATAAACTGCCTTCCTCGTCGCTATAAATAATTTCTGGTTTGCCTTTCAATTTCTGCATTCCTTCCATTACTCCCGCTAATATGTCAGGCGGTTGTTTTGATTTAATAGGTATTACTGTAGAATATCTGGTAAATATATCAATTAAAACCATCCCTACTTTAAATTTTTGATTGGGTATGTCATTAATAAAAAATAAATCTAATTGAAATTCAAAATATGGATGTGGAGCAATAAATGAATTGTTGCCTCTTAATTGCTTCTTCTGTTATATGTTCTTTTGAAACCATTCTTTAACATCGTTTAAGGTTATGCTTTGTTCCTTTTGTTTAGCATCCTTATAGGTTGTTGTGATACTTCCGTATCCTGATTTATCATAATATATTTTACTAATTATATCATTTTTATTAATATTTGCCATATTAATTAAGGTGATATTTTTTAACATTTTATTCAAAATCTTCAGCACTATTTAAATATGCTTCGTACTGTTGTTGTTTTTGGTTACTCCTATTAGTCTGCGGTTTGATATCTTTGATACTTGGGTATGAACTAAATATCATATTTTGTATTCTATCGCTGATTTCTATTTTTTTGGTATAGTGCTTATAAATATTTTGTCCTACATCATTAAAAAGGATATTAGAAAGTGCATTATCCTGCTTATTGAAAATGTGTGATAATATTATTTTGAATATGTTTAACGTGTTCGAAATATTATTTTCAATATATCTAAAACAATCCCGTCTATTCTTTTGGTTTTTTGGTATGTCATCATCATTCTTATACTCATCAAACAATCTATCTACTAGACCATTTTTATATGTTTCTATGTATTTTATTTCAACTGTTTTATAAATTGGTGTATCGCCTAAATCTACTCCAGCGCTTTCAGTTTTAATATTTCCTTTGTAGTATAATTCATAACAGTCCTTTATTCTGTCGTGTGTGTCCCTTGTGTAATTATGCCTTCCTTCGACATTCTTTAACAAAATAGATTTGATAAATTTGAATGTCGGAAATTTATATAATTTTGTAAAATAATAATCCTTGATGTTGTTTGTTGTAACAGTTGTGTCTTCTTCCTTTTCATTTTCAATTATTTCAGTTAGTTTGATGAATTCTTTTGAGTTATTACAAGTGTCAATATTTACAAATGTGCTCAATTGTTTTAATCTTTTGCATTTATAACATTCTTTATAATTATATTTGCATATGTGTTTAATAATATTTTCTGATAATTTAGTTCTATATAATTGAATATTATTATAATTAAATTTACATTCTTTACACATTCCAATTTTTCTATTTATCATTCTTATAGTGTCATTCATGTTGATGTTATTTAAGAACTCGTTAATTATTTCTTCCTGCTCAATCTCACTGAACATTTTCACCATATAATTATAATACTAATATTTCTTTAAATACTTTTTTACAAGAAATATTTATTAAAATAAATAAATTTTAATAAATATTATTTATTCAACTGTTATAATTTTATATGTTTGTGCCTTATATTTTCTGGGTTTTGTATTCTGTAAATCTTCTGGTTTGTTTTCATAATCAATATATTTTAAATTGATATCTCCGTTTTCTGCTATCTTGTCTAATTTCTTTCTCCTATTATATCTGATAGCACTTGCTCTCTTGGTTTCCATAAAGTCTTTTTCTACTCGTCTCTTTTGATAATACAATCTATTATATAGTGCCAGTTGTTCCTTTATTTGTTCCAGTGTCATATCTTCAGGTTTAATACTCATTATATAATATATTATATTATATATTTCTTTAAATACATTTTACAAGATTTTTAAACTAAATATTTTTATTTTTATTTTTCTTTTTAAAGACTTCGTTCTCCAAATATTCTACGCGATGGATTAGTTTTGATAAAGCATCCCAACTAATACAAGCCATTCTGTCATAACACATCGTTAAGTATTCTCCTGAATCATTTACAATATTATATTTAGGATTTGTGTATTGTTGAACATCTTGAGCAAGCCATCCTAATTCAGTCTTTTTAGTTTTTTGATTTTTAACAAATGTTTTAATCTTAATGTTTTTTACCATATTTATAGTGTCATCTTCTACATCTTCTATATTATCTTTCAGTCTCTTATCACTACTTAAATTAAATCCATTGAATGATGAAAATTGAGTATCATCCAATTGTAAATATTTAGTGCCATCAATATAACTATCAATAGTTGTTGATGCTTCTAATCTTAAAACAGCATCACTATTTAAATGTCTCAAATTGATTTTATGAGCAATTCCAAAAGTCATTTCACCGTCAATAGTCCAGTCGCCTCGTAATTCGCTATTACTTCCACTATTCAAAATAATTTTATTATCAGCATATGTTGAAGATAATCCAACAACCAAATTAATAGAGTTTGACGTGTTGCTATTCATGATTATTAAATCATTTGTATCGACATACATTTCAGCATTATCAATTATTAGTTTTGATGTGTTGCCAAATTGAACATTGCCACTCGGTGAATTTTGTAATAATAAAGTATTTCCTGATACAGACTGAACTTGGTTGACTTCAACTTTCTTACCAGAAACCATTGTTAAATCGCCATTTGTATATACATCACCTAATACATCAACTGGCTTATTGAATATGGTTTTTGATACAGCATTGTCGCACATAAAATATTGGTTAGAAGCATTGGTTATATCTCCGATACTGCACGCTACAAAATTAGGATGATGAATATAAAAACCTTCTGTTGCAGATGGGGTATGTGTTTCTAAATATGGAGTTAATGCATTGTCTAAATTATCAATTTTAGTTTTAATATCTGTTGAAAAATCATTATTTGTAAATAAATTACCTTTCATATAAACAGCCCCTTCGAAATATGATGTTCCATGTGCTTGAGCAAAATTATAAGAAGTATGAACATTACCATTAATCGTAATTCTTGAAGCATTATTAGGTCTTCCAATAATAACATCTCCCGTATTCCATCCTAGCCATAATCTATAAGGAGTAGCGCCTTCTAACCCCTGGTAAGAGTCTAACTGACAACCTCTTTTAAATTCTAAGCGTTGGTTACTTACAGCATCTTGAATTCTAAAAATTGGATTAGTGTTATCTGTTAAACTAAGTATTAATGGAGAGTTTACCGTTTGCGCAGTTGTGATTGTTTTATCTAACTTTTGTAAATCTGCTGATATTAAACTATTAATCGTATTTGAATTTTCAGTTATTAATAAATCTTGTGTAGTGTTGTCTGATACGATTGAAGCAAATGTATTGCTGTATGCAGTATTTGTATTGAATAAATTAGTATCGTTTGTATATAATGTTGCTACATCTGCTAAAATTGTTGATATTGTGTTTCCGTGTCCTGTTATTAGTGAAGAAATTGAACTTATATTATTGAAGTTTGAAGTGATTGTATTATTGGAATTTCCTACTAAGAATGTATTAGAACTAATAGTATTGAAGTTTGATGTTATTGTAGCATTTAAATTACTGATTAAATGTGTATTTGAACTAATATTATTAGCATTTGTGTCAAGTTTAATTGTATTTGCTGATATAGTCGGTAGTATTGAAGTTATGGTTAATCCGTGTGCTGTTATATTATTAAGGTTGCTTGTAATTGTTGCGTTTTGATTTACTTGTTCATTAAACATCGTTGTCGAAGTAGCATTTAATTCAGTAATATCAAGAATATTAGCATCTATCTTATTTTTTTGTGCTAATATCAGTGCATCAACTTCTTCAATTGTATAACCTCCTCCTAATGCGCCTGCGGTGTCTGATAATTCTTGTTTCGTAGCATAAACACTGCTTAAGGTCGATGGTTCTGTTGAATTTATTAATACTAATTCGCTTGCTATAATTCTGCTTGAGCCATCCAATGATAATGTTGAAAACATAATTATTATATAGTAGGTTATAAAATAATTATATTCTATATTTTTTTCCTCTTGAACCAAATATACCTTTATTTAATGCATTGTATTTTTCTTGCTTCTGTCTCAAATATTCATTTTGCAATAATTGGTAATGCTGTGCTATATTTTGTAGCGGGTTTGGAGGCGGTTGTGGTTGCATTCTTCTTGGGGGCGGTGTGTTCGCTATTATATTATTTGTTACTGGTTGTTGTGGTGGAACGTATTGCTCTTCTTCTTCGCGATATTCTACCTTTTGGGGTTTTGCTATTGGAACTGCTTTTAGTTTAGGTTTTATAGGCTTAGTTTCTAATGGTCCTTGGCAATTGCGCTCGTGGCTGTATCTATATGATTTTAATGTTAAAGTTTTGGCACATTTTGGACAGGTTATTTTCTTTTCATTGCGTGCTTGAGTTTTTGAGTTGTTTTTAAGTGGTTCTACTGGTTTGGCTTCTGGTGTTGGTTCTATTGTTGGTTCTATTTTTTGTGCTTCTTCTTCAATTGGTGGTAATTCATTTACTGGCTCGTCTGCTTCAATTGTATTAGTAATTTCAGGTTCAACTTCTGACATATATAATATATTATATATTTTGTCTATATTTTTTATATATTTTGTCTATATGGACAAATTGAGAAATATTCATATTATTAATTTGATATTAATATTAATAATTAAGGGTTTATTCAATTATCTAATTGAAAGAGAATGCTAAAAGAAATGGGAACGCCATGAAAATCAATTAATTCGTTTCTTGAAGTTGTTATTCTAAAGTGTAATCTTTTAATATTTTTACCGCCTACATCAATAAAATCTGCATATATGGGCGCTGTAAAATCTGTTATAACTCCGCCAAGTTGTTGATTAATTTGAACTTTTTTAATTACTGAACTGCTGAAATTATTAGGTGCTGAATATTTATAATCGCTTAATTGTGGACAATTTATGTATATATTCTGAAAAGGAACTAAATTAAAGTATCCACTTAACCAAGATGACGCAGGTTCATAGACAATATAATTACTTAATAAATAGTTAATAGATTTTGGTCTTAAATTGTCATATTCAAACTGTCCTCTGTTCCATTCGCCATTTACATAAGTTTCTAATTCTTCATCTTTAGGTATTTTGATTTTGTAAGTTAGAGGGTCATTTAATTTAAGTTCCATTTTGCGTTCGCTTTGTCCATATACTGTTAAGAATAAGTCAGGCACAATATCATTAAATGCCGTGTTTAATTCTGATTGTATTTTAAATGATAATTGATTGGCATAATAAATTTCACCGGATACATCAACGGCAGTGTTTCTCAATAAGACATTGGAACTATTATACAACATAATATAGAAGCGTTCGTAAAACCCTTTCTCTGTTGTATAAAACGGTGTGCTGAATGAACACTCTGTTACGAACATTTTTGTTCTTGGTGGAATTTCAAAGTTTTGGTCAAGTTCTATAATAAAGTCGCTGGTAGAATTGCTTTCTTGCAATCTGTAGGCACTATCAACATAGATTTTTTTATATGTTAATCTATCACTCATAAATATAATATACAATAGAAATTATAATATAATTATTATTATATGATTGGACGACAATTATTATTAGGTGCTATTGAAGGCAGGACGCCTACACAAATGATGGCAGGTGTAGCAAGTGATAAGGCGTATACGGCAGGTAAGGAATTAATAGAAGATGTATTTTTTAACCATAAAAAGAAATTGGAAGACAAAGTAGGAGGTTTCAATAAACATTTTGATAAGCAAATAATGAAACATAAAACACGTTATGCCGAAGAAATCAATGTTCAAAATAAAAATAAGATTGATGATGTTAAAGGTTTAGACGCCGCGTATTCAAATGTAAATGGAATAACAAGAATAGGCAACACATTATATATTGGCGGTACTGGTGCTAAAACGGGACTAAATCACAAAGTCAATGATGTAATTGCAGATTTGTTTTTTATTCCTACTCATAATGTTCAATTAAGCGAAAGATATAAAGACGCAATGGAAGAATTAAGGAAAAATCCAGATGTGAATAGAATTGTTGGACATAGTCTCGGCAGTTCCGTTGTTCAAGAAATCAACAACAGACACGGCAACAAATATGCTAGTACTGTATATTCATCACCTTTTGTATCAGGAACTAACCAGCAGAAAAACCCGCGATACTTACGATTTAAAAACAAGAATGACCCTATAGCAATATTAGATGATGCCGCGATTACTGCTGATATTGGTTCATTAGATGTGTTGGAAAACCACGGTTATCAAAATTGGAAAGGAAACGGACTCACAAGTATAAATCCTACTACCAATATAGACACAGGATTCAACCCGAATGATAATTCGGGTTAAATGCTTCGCGTTTCAATCCTAATTCAACACCAGAACAATAAATAAATAAATATATATATATATAAGTTATATATGAGTATTGATGCTGAGAAATGGGACAACGATATTGAATATGCTTATAAGAAAATGATAGAGCGAGAGAAAAATAAAGAATACAACATATCAAATAGTAAATATGAATGTAATTGTGGCAAAGAAGTATTGAATAAGGATAAAGAAGAGCACGAAAGCAATGATTTAAATCATTTATACTACAGAAAAGGTAATATTGAAGGAATTATAATAGGCATGTATAGTGAAATTATTAATTATGAAAATGATTACTTAAAATTACATCCAGAAAATAACAAAATACATTATACAGATTATAGTAGAATTGATTATACCGACTTTTTAAAATAACAAGAAGAAAAGACAATTCCATTAGATGAAGATGATTTAAGTTATTTGTATAAGTATAGAGACGAATTAGAAGATTGTATAAAGCGTATAACTGAACTAACATTATCTCAATAATATTAATAATAATGTTTAGAAATAAAGACAATCAAAACAAAATTCCATTAGAGAAGAAACTGACAAAAGAACCTACAAAATACGATAAACAATATAAAACATTAGATTATGATACTTTAAAAGATATAGTTGATACAAAAAATAATTATCTAATAAATACTATAAAAAATACAACTTCAAACAATTCTACTACAATGCTTCCACATAAGAAAAATATAAAAAATAAAAAATAAAATCTATATCATCATATATAAGTAATGGATAATATAATTGCAGAATCAGAAACTACAATGATTAACTCATTAAATTTTGGACTTCCAGAAACAGCACAATATATCACAGACAGAAGACACGTTAATTATTTTCCATCGGGTAGTAATGTCTATAATCCAAATGCAGGAAACAAGAATGTTAGATTTCATATTTCAGGTGAAGACAACACATATATTGATTTATCAAGTATTCGTTTATTTGCAAATCTTCAAAACACTGACGGAACACGAAGTCATTTTTTACGCCTGTTAGGTAATTTGTCATCCTTCTTCAGTCGTTATAGATGCACAGTAGGCGGACAACAGGTTCAGGATATTATTGAATACAATAGGCACTGTGAATTGTATAACTCCTTCAAAAGTCAAGATGCCCGAGATATGGACGATTTAGAAAGTAGCGCCAATCCTCGATGGGATGATGACTGGCGACACACATATGCTACTGGATTAGCAGAATTTCTTGATGCTAATAATGAACGAGGAACTACTGGAACAGCACCAGATGGTGCGTTAGTCGCCGCGGGAGATCATAATAATTGGGGCGATTTAACAGCACGATATACCCGCCATTCAGTTGCAGGAATACCCGGCGCTAATGGTTATATGAGATTAGGACATAAACCGGTATGTGGACTGTTAGAAAGCAATTATTATCTACCTTTACGATATGCTCCGCTTGAACTGGAATTTACAATTGTATCGGATGAGCACGTACCAGTAATTACACCATTTGCTACTCGTGATGCAGCGGGGGATTTAATCAACAACACATATACTGACAAATACGGCTACTATTTCACAACAGGAGACACCTCAACGCAGTGGGAATTAAATAACGTAATTATAAGAGCCGAGGTAATTCAATTAGACAATACGGTCAATAATAACATAGTGAAACATTTGTTAGAGGGTCAAAGTTTGAAATTAGTTTTTCCAATGTATCACACTATGACACAATCATTCAACGCGGCAGGAAATGAAATTAATATGAATATTGTTAAATCCGCTTCTAAATTAAATGGTTGTTTCATTACATTGTATCGCCCACCAAGAGCAGGAACTGACCCACAAAATACTAATTATTACAGACAAGACAACTACATTTACAAGCGATGGACTTATTTTTACAATCCGATGATTAATTCTCGTATTTTTGATGGTCCTGATCCAGATGGAGCTGATCGCGCGACATACCAAGGAAAGGGCTTTCAAAATTCAGATTTAAACTTAACGTGGCAATTACAAATCTACAACAAGAAATATCCAGAGTTTGAATGTCAATCAATGGCAGAAACTGCATATTATTTAAGACGAACATTACACTATTTGAACCCTGACCAAGACGCCTTTAGCATTTCATATAAACGCTACAGAGAAGACAAGTTCGTTATTGGTATATCGTTTGAGAAAATGGCAGACACTAATTTTACTGGACAGAATACTAAAATGGGAGGTTTACTCGTTTTTAAACTAAAAGGAAGTAACAGAGCACTGACAGATAATGAAGATGTGCGAGAATTATTTGTGCATATGATTTCGGAGTCTGTTCTGGAATTACGCGAAAGTGGGAGCGTGCTTTACGATTAAAATTAAAATCTATGATAAATATATAATGTATAAATTTCATAAACGAAATAATAAGAAAAATAAAGGTAAGATATTTTTACAATCCTCACAAATTAAATATAGTCCATTTGATTTAAAAGATAATGAATATATAAAACATCTACACGAACAAATGAAGTTAAGAAACTCACAGGAAGCATCAGTAGCATTTAGAAAACACATTCAAGAAGGACACGCCAGAGCAAATTATCAAAATGAATTAGACAGATTAACAATGGAACTACACCGCCCAAATCTACCACATTCGACGAAGGAGCATTTAGAAAAACGAATTAAGGAGCTGGAAAAATTAACATTTACTTAAAATTTATTATAATAATATTAATAATCTAACTATTATTATAATAAATATGGCAACTACAGCAAGTTTAGAATTAATAAATCCATATGCAAAATTTGGATTGAAACGACGCCCCACTTATGAAGAAATTGTAGGTCTAATTGGCGAAATTGATTTAATAACAGGAAAACTACCTAACCGAGATGCTACATTCTTCAAAGCAAGTCCTCAAGGAAGTTTTTTTGATGGAAGCGACCATTTAGAATTATTGAAAGACCAACAAATGAGAATATTAGACAGACAAATGAGAGAACTAATGATGAAACAGGAAGCGCGCAGAAACGGGCACACTTATGCAGTGCATAGGATGAATGCTGACACACCATTAACCAGAAACGCAGAAGCAATAGAAGATGAATATGATTTTTCCACACCGCTACAAACAACAAGACAACACGAGGCAATGGTAGATACAAGGCTACAAGAACTAACCACAGCAACAAAAGAAAGAGTAAATGAAGTGAGCCAAGCAATGGCATCAAACTTACGAGAAATGGGTGGAACAATTTTTCAAAGAATGCTAGGCAATAGACAATCAGCACCATCGGCAACAACAAGAACAGTACCGGATAATCTCCCAGTATTAGAATACGAAGGTTCGCCAATTTCAGGCGGAGATGATGCCCAAGTAGAATATCAAGCCACAGGAGCATCAAGTTCAACGCCACAGCAACCACCACCATTACCATTATATCCAGTATTCAAAACAACAATAGATAATAATATTAGTCCTGCTTACTGGAAAAACAACCCTAATTTAACAGTAGATGATATTAAATTTCAATTTTATTTAAGAGGAATTCAAGTGCCACAAGAAAACGAAATACAAGAAGAATTGAAACACAAAGGCAGAGGCAAGGCGAGAACGTACAAAGAATATTTAGTAGATATGATTTTAGACACTATTGATAATGGCGGGTGGATAGTAAATTTAGGCAAAGGTAGAATAGAAGAACTCAAGGCAAGTTTTAAGGGCAAAGGTAAGAAATAAAAATATAAATAATAATAATGATAATATTAACGAAAAATATACTGAAAAGAAAGAAGCAGAAATTCAATGACACATATGATGACGACAGTTTTTCAATACATAACCTAATGAAACCAAACACTTCAACAACAATACAACCACCGAAATTGATGAAAAAGGGCACGCCGAGAGAATTTATTGACATTGCAACCAATACAGATACAATCGCCACAGAAACCAGAGAGACTCAAGAAAAGTTATACAATGATGCAAATCAACAATTAAATATGACATTTGAAGCGTTTAAGGTAAAGGAAAACCAAGACAATATGTTTAAAATAATGCTTAAAAACTTTTGGCGCAACACATACAAAAGAAATGAGCCAACAAGAACACAGGCAACACAAACACTGAAAAACCAACGCGACGCAATGGTGTCAGCCTTTACTAAAATGCTCGACAACAACAAACCGCCAGAACCACCGCCAAAGAAACCACCAGATGAGGATGACAGCGATGAAGAAGAAAAGAAGTTCAAACTGACAAAAATGATAGAAATAATGCTACACAACGGCGCTACAATAGCAGATATCATATTAAACTTATCACACAGCACAATTGCAACAACACTAAATATTGCAGATTTAGTTAATCAGATAACAGCAGGACATGCACAAAGTAGCAGTAGCAATTCATCAAATGAAGCTATTAGTGTTCATAGTTCTCCACCTATTACTGTTCATAGTTCTTCATCTGAAAGTCCAACAGAAATACCAGCGCCAACTGAAGACGAAGAAGAAGAAGACGGAGAAGAAAAACAAAAATATAATTTTGAAAAATTAAAATCTAAATAATATTATATATAATGGTTTCAAGTAAATCAAAACCAGTAGAAATTGATGATGAAGAGGCTATTAAAGTAATAAAAGATATAGATGTAAATACGATAAGTGAAATGTCAAGAATTGATATTCTACAAATAAATTCATTGAAAGCAATAATCAATAAATTAGAAAAAGTTAATGAATGTAAAAAAGATAAAATATATTATAAATTACCTGCTTTGAATCTATGTAGTTATTCTTTATTTTAAATTGATAATATTAACATACATTAATATTATTAATTACTATCATAATCTGTCATTTTATCCTCTGGTATTGTTGTTGAAGTAGTACTACTTATATCATCTATTAAATCTTCTTCATCAACAAAATTATTTTGAAATCTTAATAATTCCACGTCTGTTGCCCTTCTTTTCAATACTTTATAAAGTTTATGTATCCAAGAATTAGTATGAAAATTATAATTACCTCTACGATAAAATCCACCACATCTACATAGTTTCATTGACATATTATTATATTATATTAAATTAGAATATCTTTATTCATCATTCGTAATTTGAAACGCCTGTTCAAATCTGATATGAAACATTTTGTTAATGTCCTTAGCATTCATATTCACGTAGAAGAAACTATAAGGTGCGTCATTCACTGCTTGATGATACATATCTAATAATTGCTGTTTGTCAACAATGGCGCTATTTTCTTCAATAAAACTCATTAATTCACTGGCATTTTTCAACCTAAAAATATATAATGAACTGGCATTTAAACGAATGATAGGCGCCAAAACATTGTATTTTTGTGTTGAACAAATCACACTTACTGCATCGTGCCTGCCTCTTGTAAATAATCCATGTAATAATTTTTCTATATCTAACAAATTTAGGGTCGTCTGCGTGGTCATCTATAACGATTAATATTGAATGCAGTTTCTTTATCTTTTTAGATTTCATATAATTAATTATTTTCTTCTGTCTTTCAATTACATTTTCTAAATCACTTGGATTATAATTATCAAAATAAATTTGTTCTTTTTCATCATCTACGTGCAATTCGTCCCTGATATATTTTTTAACTTCTGTAAATGTAGGGTCGTTATGGACACTGGGTGAAAATATAAATATTCTTGCGAATGAATTTCTATAAACATTCAATATTAAATTTTGAATAAGGACAGTCGTCCCGCCCGTTGAACTCGCGACTATAATACTTCTAAATGGTAATTTAGGCACGTGCTCATATTTAGATTGTTTGAATTCATATTCAGTTATGTTTATTGGTTTTATTATTGGAACATCTGTCATAGTTGATATTAAAGATATATAGAAAATTATATTTAAAAATTAACTTGTAATTAATATTAAATGGAACATCATTTTTATGATATGCTGGTGGCGAATATCATAAAAATGGAACAGGTTGTCGCGAAGCTTCGCGAGGCATCGCCGATGCGTCCATTGCTTCAATCAATAAGCATTGAAGCTAATTAGTTTGTATCTCTCTCGCGTGTGCAATGAAAACCCCAAGTGCTGTGCCCCACCAATATTCTATTATGCATGAAAATAATAAGATTAAATAATTTAAATAATTATTTTATCTTATTATTATATGACTGTTATCCATTGCAATTGTTGTAAAACTTATGATGACAAATATTTATTTAAACATCTAAATTCAAAACATCATCAGAAATTTGTAGAATATAGATGGAATAAAGACGATACAATGAAAAAACTTTACAAGAAAAGAAAGACAGAAATGAAAAATAATTTATCTTATTATTTAATATGAAAAGGAGTTATACAGATTATATTAATATAATAGATGAAGTAGAAAATATAGAACAAGTAATAATTACTGACAATAAAATAAAAAATGTTGTTATTATTCATTAGAAATAATTAAGTTAGGAATTCAATATCTCAAAAATAAAAATGTAAATATTAATATAAATGGGAAAAAAGAAAAAGAGTAAAGGCAAAGAAAGACCAACACCAGATATTGAAGCACGGAAAGAAACAGCAGAAAGTGTTAAATCAATGGGTGAAAGTAAGACTATAAAATGTGATAAATGTAATCACATAATGAATTTTAAAAATGAATTGACAGTAGATAAGAAAGGTGGAGTTAAAGTTAGTTGTGTCCCATGTATGTACTCTTGATGAAAGAGATAAGAAAAATAATAATTAGTATAGGTTAATATAGAAATAGTAAAAATTGTAAGCTAGTCAAATATTTGAAGATAGAATAAAAAAATAGATGCTATGACATACATATAGTAAGATATTTCTATAACATATTAATGAATATTATTGATTTATGTTTTCTTATAAAAAAACAGATAAAGATTTTAATATTCAGAAAAGAACAGATGGCGATATGGTTATTGAAACTAACGAACATTTGATTAATGTTAGTTTTAACAGGGACATAAGTTAGTATTTAAAGAGTATATTTAACATAATTGCACTTTATAAATATATAATTAAATAAATAATTATCTAAATAAATATATAGTAATGTCTGAAAATGAGAATTATACTATTAATGATTTAATGAAGAAGATAACATTAATTGGTAAAAATATCAAAAACTTAAATGATATGATTAAATCCATTGATGACAAAATGAAACCAGTTGAACGCGAACAACAAAGCAACGAAGAGAAGGAGAAGATGAATAAGATTTTTGAAAAGAAAGGGATAGGCAGACCTAGCGGTGATTATGATACCAAGCGTAAAAAATACTGCGATATGTTAAATAAGGGACAAATCAAAAGTCCAAAAGAACAAACATTAGAATATTATAAACTAATTAAGGGCGATGATGATAAATATGTAATGGTTGGAAATTAAAATCTAGATATTTCTAATAATATGAATTTATTAGAATTATTTAGCAACAAGACCTATATAAAATACCTAGTAGTTTGATATTGGAAACTGTGATGAGTTTGACAGAAATCAGGGAATGATTTTGATAGAATCGGGGAATGATTTTGATAGAATCGGGGAATGATTTTGATAGAATCGGGGAATGATTTTGATAGAATCGGGGAATGATTTTGATAGAATCGGGGAATGATTTTGATTATAACCATGCTATGATTATAACATGTAAAATATTATATGTTATAAGTATATTCCAATATTTAATTTTATTTCTTGTAAAAAAGTATTTAAAGAAATAAACACTATATATATATATTATAATAGAAATGGAGTTTCAAAAACTACCAGTTGAAGTTATTAATAATATTATGTCCTATAAATATGGCAAGCCAGAATATATGAAAATAAAGCATAATCATAATGAAACATTGAAGAGAATACAAAGAAGATATAAAATTGACAAAACTGACATAGAAAGGGAAACAAAGCACTGTAATAATTTAGATGGTGATAAAGTAAAGAGACAAATATGTCAATATTATGTTTCTAGGAAGGTTCCATTAAGCATTGAAAGTATTGAAGATATAGTTATGAAAGAAGGGGATGAAATAGATAGCTTACTAGATAAGTATGTAGGATATGAAAGTTATAAAGCAATAATAATAGTTGATATAATTTTACGTGTAAGGTTTCATCATTTTAATTATTTTGAGGATGATGAATATAGCAGTTATGGTTTTGATTTTCATAGTGGTAGACACTTAATGGGTTCTATAGACCAAGATAATATAACTGATGTAATGGAATACGCAGTTGCAACAATATGTAGAAATATTGATAATGAAAGGAATACAATGAATATTGTAGGAGTAAAACACATAAGGTTTATACTAATTATTGATGAACCTGAATAATATAACCATACTATGATTATAACATTTATACCCTTATATGTTATAATTATAATGTAAGTATAGCGTTTTATATATTGAAGATAAAATTCTACAAGGCGGGCCATGCGCAACTCCGGAATATCCAAAATTTGAAAACTGATTAATTATTAGTCTTCTCATTGAATTATTGAAAATGTTGTTTCTTATTGAATAATTCTTCTTAAAATGATATATATAATTATCTCTTTTGAAAAAAATATATTTTCTAAAATATTTTGGAAAATGTGTGTTTTTGAAAATAAACATGTTTAGGTGTATTGAATTTTTCAAAAAATAATTCAATTTTTGTTTTGGTATGCAGTACTAAAAAAATATTTATCAAAATGTGTTTAGACTGTTTCAAAAAATGTTTTAAAATGGCTGTTTTGGTGCGCTTATTCAAAAAATGCAAAAAATCCTAGGGTGGACCCTAGACTTTTGAGTCCGAAAAAAGTTGCGCATGGCCTCTCCTAACTACACATGCCCCGTTACAAATTCCACGCCAACGTGCGGGCCTGGTGCGGGCCTGGTGCGGCTCTGGCAATCCTGTGTTGGGCACAGGATTGCTGCCTCAATCCTGCCGCGGCAACAGGATTGCTCCGGCCATTCCTGCGCCACGCACAGGATTGCCCTGATGCGCTACCAGCAGCTCTGGCTTGGAGCCGTTCTTGCCCGAGCACAGCCTTGTGATGGAGCCGGCCCTGCTGTAGAGCTCCCAGGCTTCAGGCACGTCGTTTATGCTCAGGAGGAAGGGCAGGCCGCTTGCGAAGAGCGCGTCTCGGAGCTCTGAGTGTAAGGCCAGGTCATGCCCCCGCCTCCTCGTGCCATAGTAGTTCATGCTGCGGCCTGGGAAGATGTAGGGAGGATCGGCGTAGATACAATGCCGCGGCGCTTGGCTGGGCAGAGCGCGTAGATGGGCCAGCGCGTCCTGGCATCGCTCGGTCACGTTTGTGGGAGGCCGTTGCAGACGCCGCACGCTGCTCAGCGCCAGTGGCCGCTGCTGTGCGAAGGAGCCCCACTTTCCCGAGAAGCTGTTGCGTAGCAGGACGTACGAGCAGGCGGCCCGGCGCCCGGCGCGGCCTCTCTGAGTGCCCGGCAGGAGGCGACTGAAGTAGAAGCGCCTGTCTATCTTGCGCCCCGCCAGGCGCAGCAAGGAGCGCAGGAAGACCGGGTCTTGCTTCAAGTAGCAGCGGTGCAGGTTTGCGACGGGCTCGAAGGCGTCGTCACCACGCACCTCCAGGGCCGGACGCCGGGTTGCGAGGTAGTACTCCAGCTTTCCAGAGCCGAAGAAGGGAGAGTGAAGCACGGCGACGTCCCCCAGCAGCCGGTGCACGTGTGGAGCTAACCAGGATTTACTTCCCATGTACTTCAGTTGCATGCCAGCCTTTAGATTCATCCCGGTCTCACAGGCGCACGTGAAGTGTACGACCATATCGTACACTTCAAATTCCCTGGCCCAGGCCAGCGAAACACCCCGGTGGCCGACCTGCGCACCACCCTGCTCGCGGTCCTGCGCCTCCGGAGCCGCGGCTTCCCCGCGTCGAATTTGGCAAGTAAGGCAAAGGAACAAAGTCCTGGGGAAGATCAAGCTGTTTCCTACGGCCGAGTACAGCAGCAAACAGCCCTCGGACCCCGTGGTGCCCCTGGTACCATGTACGGGCATCTTCCTCGGCCCCAGCAAGTCCGGCAAAACCGTGGCGCTGATCAGCATGATTCTGGAGCAATACCACGGAGTCTTCGAGAAAATCTATATCTTCAGTCCGTCCATCAATATCGACGATGGCTGGATCCCCGTCAAGAAGTACATAGAGGAGGACCTGGGGGTGAATTCCGAACGGGAGAGGGCCTACTACGACGAGTGGGACGAGGCAGCGCTGCGGGACATCATCCAGAGGCAGCGCAAGATCACCGAGACATCCAAGAAGTTGGAGATGAAGAAGCTGTATCAGGTGCTGATAATCTGCAACGACTTCGCAGATAGCCCACAGCTGCACAAGGCCCACGGCGCCCTGGACACGCTCTTCATCAGGGGTCGGCACCTCCAAATCAGCACCTGGGTGAGCTCACAGAAGCTGAGACTAATCAGCGCAGCCGTGCGGGTCAATCAGCAATTCCTCTGCTGCGGCTGCGCAACCAGCACGAGCTGGAGGCCGTCATCGAAGAGCTCAGCGCCCTGCTGCCGAAGGACAAGCTGCACAGGATCTACGAGCAGGCGACCCGAGAGCCCTACAGCTTCCTCTTCGTCTACTACCTCAAGCCAAAGAATGAGATGTTCTACTTGCGCTTCGAAGAGCGCTTCGCTCTGGAAAAAGAAGCCGATGGGGGCGGCGCTCAGCTTCCTGGGCCAGAAGCTGTTCGCTAGCTCTACGCTCATCAATGCGAGGTGCGAGAATATCTCCTGCTGCACCTCCGTCGCAGCAGTCCAGCCGCCCGTCGTTCGCAGAACGGGTGGCTTCCTAAAGAAAAGAATGACGACGATCTACGTGGACAGCCGCAAGAGGGTAGCCGGCTCGGACAGCGACTTCGTGGTAGACCTGGGAGAGTCCCTGCACCTGCAGAGCGACGCCAGGCTGGCCGTCTACAAGATCAGAATCGCCGACAGCTTCCTCTCGACAGACCGGGACCGCTACCTCTACTGGGTGGACGCCGCGCTCGGCACGCTGAATTGGGCGCTGCTGCCCGAGGGCGCCTACACGGGCTCCCGGCTGGCCGCCTGGATCAGCTCCAACTTCGCTACTGCTACCTTCAGCGAGACCACGAACAGCCTCAGCGTAGCCTACGACGGCAACCGCCTCATTCTGAACGATCTGGAGCTGCAGCAGCAGTTCCCTAACGCTGTGGACTACCCCACCTTGCCGGCCGCCTCGCCATCCAAGCCCTTCAGCATCGACCACATGCTCGGCCCGAGCTTCGTCTCCGGCGGGCAGCAGGTCTTTGAGTTCGTCCGCTTGATGGCATACAGCGAGGTCTACCTCCGCTGCCCCCAGCTGGCCAACGCCAGCCGCGTGCTGGGCAATCTGGGGGACGACATCCTGTCCAAGATAATGCTGAAGAGCGGCGTGGGCACCATTGTGGAGACCGGCTCCGATGACGGGCACTTCATGGCCGTTAGGGGCCCCATCACCCTGAGACACCTGCGCTTCCGGCTGACAGACCTGGAAGGCCAAGTCGTCCGACTGCGGGGCTCGTCCTTGTCCTTCGTGCTGTTTTGGATCACGTCTAATTCCCCGAAGGTCTTTTAAAAAAATATTTACTATTAAAAAACCGATGAAGCAAGCGCAACCGGCGCCAAGGCCTAGAGGCAGACCTCCGGGTAGTAAAAACAAGCCGAAGCCGCCCGAGCTGCCCCTGCCGAAGAGCAAAAAAATGATCGACGACCTGGCGAGGAGAGAAAAAATGATCGACGACCTGCCCCAAGAGGGTGAGATTTCCCACAAAGCCCAAGACGGCTCCCAAGGCTGCACCCAAGGCAGCACCCGTGGCCAAGGCAGCACCCGCGGCCAAGGCTGCACCCGTGGCCAAGGCAGCGCCCAAGGCCGTGGCCAAGGCAGCACCCAAGGCACCGCCCAAGGCAGCACCCAAGGCAGCGCCCGTGCCCAAGGCAGCGCCCGCGCCCAAGGCAGCGCCCAAGGCTGCGCCCAAGGCAGTTGCCGCGCCAGCTCCTAAGCCCAAGGCAGCGCCCAAGCCCAAGGCAGCGCCTAAGGCAGCGCCCAAGCCCGAGCCACAGCTAGAGCCGCAGTTAGAGCCCGAGGTACAGCCCGAGCCCGAGGTACGCAGCGAGGTACGGCCCGAGGAGGTACGGCCCGAGCCCGTAGAAGCGCCTCGTCCGAGCGAGCGCGCCATGCGCATGCTGGAGAGGCAGTCGGCGTACGACCGGCTGACGGCGGGAGCTAGCGTCCTAGTGTAAAAAACCATGATGAGCATAGAGCCTCGCAACGAGCCGCAGATGCTCCGGTGGTTTCGCAAAACGTACCCCAGCTACGACCTGCAGCCGCTGCTGCTGAAGCGCCAGCGAGAGCTGGAGGAGGCGAGGGCCTTCAACGCCTGGCTTGGCGAGCGCCGGCTGGCCCAAGAGGGGCAGCGGCACCTGGATGATGTGAGCCGGCTGACGGAGGCCGTGCACCGCCAGGTCCCTCAGCTGCGCTACGCGCGCGCCGAGCGCAGGGGCGTGGAACGCGCAGCGGGCGAAGTTGCCGCGCAGTAACCCATAAAGAGATGAAGTCGCTTCGGTCCCACGGCTTCAATCAGCGCCCGCGCCGCGCTTCGAGCAGGTTGTGGGCTACCTGGAGCGGAACGAGCCGCTGCCCCTGGACCAGCCGGACCGCAAGGCCACCACGTTCGTCACGAGCCACTTCTACTTGGACGATTTCGTGCAGTCCAGCGAGGACCCCAACCCGCAGCCTCGGCAGCACACGCCCCTGAGGGCGATTCCAGAGGAAGGCTTCCGCACTCCCGCCGAGGCCACGGACGAGGACTTGGCCCGGATGCGCCAAGGCGGAGGAAACCGCCTCGGCGAGGACGACCTGGCAGGAGACCCAGAGGCAGACGCGCTGACGAACAACGGCCAGGGCCCGCCCTCCATCACGGGCCGTCTGCGCAGCGCGGCCGACGGAGCGCAGGCGGCAGCGGACCTGGTGGGCGCAGGAGCAGCAGGGCTCGCGGCGGTGCAGGCCTTCCGCTCCCAGCTCCCCCAGGACGCTGCTGAGTACGTGCGCATGAATGTATTGCCCCGCCCAGGACCGCAGCCGCAGCCGCCGCCGCAGATCATAGGCCGACCCGACGACGTAGAGCGCCTCCTGGACGAGGCGGGCCAGCGCGCGCAGGAGGTGGAGCGCGGCGCAGCGCAGGCCATAGAGGAGACGGCAGCTGTGGCCGCAGAGGAGGGAGAGGTTGCCGTTGCCGCCGAGGGCGTGGGCGGGGCCATTGGCTACTTGGGGGGCCTGGCAGAAGGGGCCGCTGCTTTGGCGCCCACGGCGGGCGAGGTTGCTGGAGCGATGGCTGCCACGGCGGGAGTTGGCGCAGCGGCCACGGCAGGGTTGGCTGTGGGACTCGCAGGCGGCGCAGCCTACGGCCTGGCCCGCGGCAGGGCTGGGTGCTGGAGAACACGCTCTTCCGGCCTCAGCAGGGCAGCGAGGACGCGGCCGTGCAGGACGTCCGGTCCGCCAACAACATGAACGACGCCACGCAGCCCCAGCACTTCACGCTGCGCACCGGCAGCAGCACTTCGGGCAGCCCCGCAAGCAGCCGCGCCTCCTCGCAGTCTGGCTTCCGAGTCCAGGCGCAGACCAATCACACGCCCCGCCCCTTCTCCTGGGCCTGAACCCCGTGACTCTGCCTCAGTCCCAGCCGAACTCCCGGGCAAGCTCCCGCAGCTCGGGGCAGTCGCGCCAGAGCCGCCTGCCTCCGCCGAGCTACGACCAGCTGGCCCGAGACATCGAGGCGGCCTAGACTCTCCTTCGCCGTACGAACAAAATGAGTGTTGCGCTACATGTAAAGAAGCATGGAGGTAGTCACAGCCGGAGCACAGGATGAGTTGATGCAGAGCTTGGACTACAAGCTGAAAACCAGCAACACCAACTACGTGACCGCACGGCACGACGTGCAGTATTTTCCCAGCTCGCTGAGCTCCTTCTCCCCCGCCACCTCGAGGGTCTGCCGCATTCCGCTGACAAGCGGCACCTCGTTCATCGACCCCGAGTCGATCAAGATCGCCTTCAGAGTCAGAAACACGGACGCCACCAACCCGCTGGCGCCTGCCCCTCCGAACCCCGCCTGTTTCATCCAGAGATCCAGGTCTTCGCCAACGGGCAGCGCTGCGATGACATTAACTACTACGGTCGCACCGTGGCCGTGCACGACCTGCTGAAGGGCCGCGAGTACAACCAGAACAAGGCCGTGGAGGGCTTCGACGAGGTGAACAACTCTCGGACGCCCCGCGCGGTGCACCAGAGCGGCTACGCGGACGTGCTGCTGCGCCCCACCATGGTGGGCATCCTGCGCTGCGGGAAGATGCTGCCGCCGCAGCTGAACCTGGTGAGAGAGATCGAGTTCGCGGACGCGACGACTGCGCTGTGGTCCGAGAACGCCGGGGCGCACCCGGCGGGGCCACGCTGAGCACCGACTTCGAGATCCAGAACGTCCGAGTTCTGGCCTCCCAGGTCGTTTTAGACTCAGCTCTCGTGGAGTCGTTCAACCGCGTGCTTTTGTCAGGCAGGTCCCTGGTGTTCAGCTACCCCACGGTGCACACGCAGCAGTCCACGGTGCCACCGGGCGTGGCGGAGCACAACGTCACCGTGGCGCGCGCCTTCACGAAACTCATGGGAGCGTTCGTGACTTTTTGGGACAACGACGCGGGCTCTAAGATCCACCTGCTGGCCAACCCGGGGCAGGACGTGGCCCCATCGGTGCGGCCAGGCAGGAAGACAGTCTCCTGGAGTCGCAGATGCAGCTGGGCAGCCTGCAGTACCCTCACAACCCCATGAAGGGAGCCTCGGAGCACTTCCACTTCCTCTCGGTCCCTGCGGGGACCTACGATGACACGGTGCGCAACATCGACATCGACCGCGCTGGCTACCTGCGCCACAGCTTCATCGCGGGCTTCCCGACGGAGCGAGTGCCCAAGATGCCCCGCAGTGGCGTCAGCACCCGCTCGGGCGACCTGGCTCGGTTCACCTTCAAGGCGCTCGACGGCACGATGACGGACGTGTTCATCCACCTGATAGCCTATCAGCTGGTGACGCTCTCTGGCACGGGAGTCTCCGTGCTTGACTAGTAAGGGTCCATAGCTCAATTGGTAGAGGCTCTACAGCTCCGAAGCCTGGAGGCCGCAGGCTCGATTCCTCCCGGGCGTGGATCATTTTTCGCAGGCGAGTGCCTTTTAAGGATTCATTTTCCTCCCTCTACCCGAGACGGATCTTCCCATTTGCTGGGGGCAAGAAATTGCCGAGACGGATCTTCCAGCCTCCAGCCCGGTGAGCGCCACTACCTAGGAGACTTAAAATCCAAGGTCCGAGACGGATCTTCCCATTTGCCGGGGGCAAGAAATTGCCGAGACGGATCTTCCCACCTCCAGCCCGTGAGCGCCTCTCCTGGGGGCAAGAAATTGCCGAGACGGATCTTCCCGACCCCAGCCCGGTGAGCGCCACTACCTAGGGGGCTTTTATTCCAATGGTCCGAGACGGATCTTTCCTTTTGCTGGGAGCAGGAAATCCCCCGAGACGGATCTTCCCGACCCCAGCCCGGTGAGCGCCTCTCCTTAGAGTAAGAATTAAGCCCAAGGCCCGAGTCGGATCTTCCCGACCCCAGCCCGGTGAGCGCCTCTCCTTAGATTAAGAATTAAACCCAAGGCCCGAGACGGATCTTCCCGACCCCAGCCCGGTGAGCGCCTCTCCTTAGAGTAAGAATTAAACCCAAGGCCCGAGACGGATCTTTCCTTTTGCTGGGAGCAGGAAATCTCCCGAGACGGATCTTCCCGACCCCAGCCCGGTGAGCGCCTCTCCTTAGAGTAAGAATTAAGCCCAAGGTCCGAGACGGATCTTCCAGCCTCCAACCCGGTGAGCGCCTCTCCTTAGAGTAAGAATTAAGCCCAAGGTCCGAGACGGATCTTCCAGCCTCCAACCCGGTGAGCGCCTCTCCTTAGAGTACAAATTAAAGCCATAAATAGGCACCCAAGGCCGAGACTGATCTTCCAGCCCCCAGCCCGGTGAGCGCCTCTCCTTAAAAGACTTTAATTCCCAGGTCCGAGACGGTTCTTCCCGCCTCCAGCCCGGTGAGCGCCACTCCTTAGAGTAGGAAATTACCCTGGTCCGAGACGGATCTTTCCCGAGACGGATCTTCCAGCCCCCAGCCCGGTGAGCGCCTCTCCTTAGAGTAGGAAATTACCCTGGTCCGAGACGGATCTTTCCCCGAGACGGATCTTCCAGCCCCCAGCCCGGTGAGCGCCTCTCCTTAGAGTAGGAAATTACCCTGGTCCGAGACGGATCTTTCCCCGAGACGGATCTTCCAGCCCCCAGCCCGGTGAGCGCCTCTCCTTAAAAGACTTTAATTCCCAGGTCCGAGACGGATCTTTCCCCGAGACGGTTCTTCCCGCCTCCAGCCCGGTGAGCGCCACTCCTTAGAGTAGGAAATTACCCTGGTCCGAGACGGATCTTTCCCCGAGACGGTTCTTCCCGCCTCCAGCCCGGTGAGCGCCACTCCTTAGAGTAGGAAATTACCCTGGTCCGAGACGGATCATTGTTGAGACGGTTCTTCCCGCCTCCAGCCCGGTGAGCGCCACTCCTTAGGGTAAGATTAAACACAAGGCCCGAACGGATCTTCCAGCCTCCAGCCCGGTGAGCGCCTCTCCTTAAAAGACTTTAATTCCAGTCTGAGACGGTTCTTCCAGCTCCACCCGGTGAGCGCCACTCCTGAGAGTAGAAATTACCCTGTCCCGAAACGGATCTTTCCCGAGACGATCACTTCACCAGCCCCCAGCCCGGTGAGCGCCTCTCCTTAGAGTAGGAAATTACCCTGGTCCGAGACGGATCTTCCAGCCCCCAGCCCGGTGAGCGCCTCTCCTTAAAAGACTTTAATTCCCAGGTCCGAGACGGTTCTTCCCGCCTGGGGCAACCCGCTCCTGCTGAGAGTGACGCGGGAGGTAGATGGGTGCAGCGTCAGCTGCAAGTCCTGCCCAAAGTGCGGAGGCGCAGTCTTCGGGCAGTGGCGGTATGCCACGTGGGGCGGCTTATTGGCCGCCGTCGGAGCGCATGCCTGCTAGGAAAAAAAAATGATATAAGAAATGCCCCTCGCTTCAGTCCGGGATGCTCTGCCGATCCGCAAGCTCTGCCGTGGCCGCGCGCGCAATCTCCTCGCACAGCGCCGTAGGAATGCTATAAAGCAGCTCGCGCGACTGCCCCCTGACCCTCTCACGCTGACCCCCCCTGAGTCGAGGCCCCCCTTGAGCGCCCCTCAGATGCCTCCCGTCCTCCCACGCGTCGCACCGACTGCCGCTCCTGCACAGCCCTCGGCTCGGTCTCCAGCGCATGTTGGTCCACAGACGGGTCTGCTTCCTGTACGGAGTCCCGTACATGCAGTAGGTGACGTCCACCCAGGGTAGGCGCTCCATGAACGGGCGGGTCTTCAGCAGCCCGGTGGCCGGATTCTCTATGACCCACATGAGCGGGTCGAAATGCTCCATGATCTCGAGGGCTCTGAGCACAGCGCGTCGCCCTCCTCGAGTCGTCGAGGGCGCATCGTCAGAGCTCGGCTGTACTCCGTGCAGACCGGGCTGGCCCAAACCATGTCAAAGTGCCCCGGCGGAAACAGCGCGTAGTCCCAGCTCCGGATGTCGCACAGGATCGTGGGCTCAAATTTCGAGACGATGTCCAGGGAAACGACCTCCCACCCTGCCGCCTCGAAGGCTCTGCCAATCGACTTTGTGCCGCAAAACAGCTCCAACAGTCTCGGCATGTTTAACAATACCACCAGCACGACAAAGCACGCACAGGCAAGGGCGCGGGTCAAGCAGTTTCGCATGCTCGGACCAATCTTTTTTTATCGGAGACAGAAAAGGATGACGAGCCAGGCTAGCATGTGGAAGTTGGGCGAGGTGCGCTCCAATGCTAAGGGTGGCAAATTCTTGTGCTTGGAGCCGCTGTTTGGCAGAGCGAAGCTTCGCTGGAAATCCCATGGGAGCCCAGGGCCTTCTCCGAGGGGCAGCGGCCCAGCGTGAGCTTTGCAACCGATGAGCGCGCGAGGCTCTTCTGGGAGCGGGCCGAGACCGATCTGGTCGAGCAGCTGGCGGCCGCATCCGAGCGCGTCTTCGACGCAAAGCTCACGCCCGAGGCTGTGCGCCAGCGGCTGCTGCCCTCTGTGAGGCAATCGCGCGGCGGCGATTGGATGCTGAAAGCCAAGCTGCCGGCCCACGCGCGCTTCTGGAACGCCGGCGGCACGTTTGCGGACCGCCCCGCCGAGCTGGCTCACTGCGCCGCGCGCGTTAGGCTGAGAGCTCGCAGCTTGTGGTTGATGAGCGGCATGTGCGGGTTGAGCCTTGAGGTCACAGATCTGCGTGTGGAGCCACCTTCTCGAGAGTGCCCGCTGTGATTTCTTCCGATGCCGCAGCCTTTTTTCGCTCAGTAGAAAAATTCAGAATGGCCACCTACGTCCTGGAGCGCCGCGAGCAGCTGAGGCCTGTGCTGAAGGCCGCCGTTGATGCCGAGGCGCTGAAGCGGGGAGCCTCTCGGGAGGAGGTGAGCCACCTGCACGATGAGCTCGCTCGGGGAGCGCCCGTGCTGGAGCGGCTGATTGCAGATGGTCTCGCTGGCAGGTTCCCGGCGGAGGAGGTCGACATCCAGAACTGGAAGGAGATGCTGAAGCGGGCGCAAGACCTGCAGCTTAAGCTTCGCAAGCGCTTGAACCAGCGCGCGGCCCGCAGCACACCCGCCATGGCCGAGGAGCGCCAGGAGGAGAGCTCGATGGAATCGCTCCGCGAGAAGCGCGAGGCCCTGAGGCAGCGCCGGATCCGCACGCTCGATGTCGCGACGCTGGCCCAGATCGAGAGGGAGCTCTTCGAGGTGGAGGAGCAGCTCGTCAGCAGGAAGATCGCTGAGCGGCTGCCGGTCTCGCTGGCGGCCAAGAGCGCAACCCTCGCCGCCTTGGAGCGGCTTGAGAAGGCGCGCAAGGAGCTGGACGAGGCCTCCAGAGAGCTCCTCGCTGCGCTGAACCTGCAGGGCAGCGCCACCGACTCGCTGTGAGTGATCCGGGATAGAACACAGGACAGAACGCTACAGAAAAAAAGAAGCGCCCGTCCGACCGACTGAATATTTTATTATTTTTCTATAGAAAGCAATTTATTCGCTCAAACCAATTCGCGCCATGACCTCCGAGCTGTCTGATCTCATCTGGGGCCGCCTGGGCCTCGCCGCCGTCCGGGCGGTGCCTCTGGAGGAGCCGCGCGCTCCCAGCGCCGAGGCCGCTGTGACAGAGCTGCGCCCGCGCGGGGCCGCTTGGACCCGCGAGCTGCGGCTGCGCCCTCTTCCTGGGCAGCAGGTCTTCACCATCGACGCCATGCGGCTGCTGGTGGACCGGCTCCAAGACCTGCTGGCGATTCGGCTGCCCTTCCTCGCGAAGGTCAGCTTCCAGATCTGCTGACGCGCCCGGCTGCGAACGATGAGGACGAGGACCGGGTGGAGCTCACGCACTACTTCCTCAGGCTGGCGCCGTGGATCGTGAGGCCCGCGTCTCCGTCGGCCCGCGCCGAAACCATGATGGCGGCCATCAGGACGAAGTTCGAGGTCGCGCTCGAGCGCTCCCGCTTCCCCAAGTCCGACTGGACCGTCGTGGGCATCACGGCGGCGTATCTGCTGACCGCGCCCTCGCAGCAGCTGGCCGACATGCCCGCGCCCCCGCCGCCCAACGAGGCGGGAGGCTGCTGGAAGGAGCTGCCCGAGACCCTGGCCAAGTAGAAGGCCATCTGGAACCCTCGGAACGAGGACCACCGCTGCTTCATGTGGTGCGTCCTCGCCCACTGCCTGGGGGTCGACGAGCTCGACAAGTTCCAGCGGTCAAAGGCCACAAGCTGCTCGGGCTCCTTCTTCTACCCCGAGCTGGCCGGCCGCCGAGGACCGCGCCCCCCGCCGGGCTGGCAGCCCGCTCTGGCCGACGCGGGGGTGGACTTCTCTGGCCTGCCGACGGACCGCCCCGTGAACTTCGACGACATGGAGGCCTTCAAGCTCCGCAACGCCGGGCGGGTGGAGGTCTTCGTCTTCGTGTGGCAGCAAACCCTGTGGACGGACGGGATGGAGTACTACCACGTCCTCCAGCAGCGCGCCCCGAGCGGCACGGGCGTCGTCCGGCACACCGTGCTGCTTCTCCTGCACAGCGGCCACTACAGCCTGATCCACAACTTCCAGGCGCTGGCCGGCAGGCAGGGGCTGAGCCTGGGAGCCACGCCCACCAACACCGGCGGCTGCATGGAGTACAAGTGCCCGAGGTGCGTGGCCCGCTTCGCCACGAAGGCCTCGTGGCAGCGCCACCGCGCCACCCAGTGCTATCGAGAGATAGCCGAGCGCACTCGGAAAGCGCCGCTGCCCGGGCCCGAGAAGAGCCTGCTGCGCTACAGGGGCAAGGCCTCCGCAGAGCTCGCGCCCCTGACGTGCTACGCGGACCTCGAGGTCTACAGCACGCCCGCCCCGACGGTCCACATAGCGCAGCAGCAGCCGGCGCGCCAGACCGTCGCGGCTTCTTCCTGCTACGTCGCCGTCGGGCGCTGCGGCTACGTGCCACCCGAGGAGCTGAGGCTGAGGCTCACGCACCACGAGCGGGACAGCGACAAGTACCACGCAGTCCGCGCCATGCTGGACGACCTTCTCAAGCTGGCCGACCACTACCTCACCTGGAGACGCCGAACTCGGCCCGTCAGCATGACCCGGCGGGAGGAGCTGGAGCACAGGGCCGCCACTCACTGCAGGGAGTGCCTCGCGTCCTTCGAGACCGCCGAGAAGAAGCTCCACCACTGCCACGGCACCGGGCAGTATCTCGGGGCGCTGTGCCACTCCTGCAACATCGCGGCCCAGACGCCCAAGACCATCCCAGTGGTCTTTCACAACGGGGGCGGCTACGACTTCCACTTCCTGCTGCGCTACATCGCCACGATGGGCTCTCCCGTCAGCAGGGCGCCGCGCGAAGAGCTCGGCGAGGACAGCGACAACGAGGGCAGCGAGAGCGAGGCAGAAGGCAGCGGCAGCGAGCCCGAGAGGCCCATGCCCATGGCCAAGGCCGCGCCAAAGGCCGCACCAAAGCCCTCAGCGGCTGGTGCGCCCTGCAGGCCGCGATCAAGGAGGGCGACTACAGCCACCTCTGCCTCCGAGTCCTCTGCAAGTCGGGCGAGAAGTGCCTGCAGATGAGCTGGGGCCCGCTGAGGTTCGTGGACAGCATGAACGTCTTCCCCACGAGCCTGGCCAGCATGATCGACGACCTCAGGGCCTGCGCCCACAAGCAGCTGCCGGAGCTCTTCCCGCTGATGGCCTCGCTTCACCCCGAGCTGCAGCTGCGCACTCCGACGGGCTCTCCGCCTCAAAGACGGCCTCTCTAACAGCGGCGGACGCACTGCGAGCTGGAGCAGGCGTGGGACTGCATCCTGCGCAAGCTGCCCATGCCCTTCGAGCACTTCTGCGGCGCCGAGGCGTGGGAGATGCACGCGGTGTGGGAGCAGCACTGCTACGACAGCGTGCTGGCGGGGAAGGCGGTGAGCGCAGAGGACCACCGGCTGGCCGTGAACACCGCCAACGTCAGGGGTGGGAGACCTTCCGCGAGTTCCACGACTGCTACCTCCACACCGACGTCCTGGCCCTGGCGGACGTGATGGAGAGCTACCGGGACTCCTTCCGGGCGCAGTCGGGGCTCGACCCCATCCACTACGTCACGCTGCCCGGGGCCGCCTGGGACGCCATGCTGCGGCACTCGGCCCGCGAGACGCCCATTCACCTCATCACCGACGAGCAGGCCTACAGGGACGTGCGGGCCTCCGTCATGGGCGGGCTGAGCTGCATCTTCCAGCCCTTCGCTCAAGCCAACAACCCCGAGCTGGGCGAGGAGGACTACAACCCCGAGGAGCCCGTCAGCTGGATCTCGTACTTGGACTTCAACGCCATGTACCCGGCCGCAATGACGCTGCCCATGCCCAACGGCCCCTGCGTGGCGGTCGCCCTGCCGGAAGACAACGCGGCGAGGCTGAGCTGGCTGCACGAGACGTGCCTCTCGAGCCTGAACTGGGAGTCCGACGCCGAGGAGGTGAGCTACCTGCTCCTCGTGGACTACGACTTCCCCCCGGAGCTGCACGACCACTTGGACTGGGCTCCCCCCGCGCGCATGAAGGTCGGGAAGGGCCTGTACGGGCCGCACACCGCGGACATGGCGGAGCGCCTCGGCCTCTCCCCGTCGCCCTGCGAGAAGCTCGTGCCCTTCCTCGGCATGCACGTGGAGGAGGGCGTGGAGCTCAAGTTCCTGCGGGACGTGCTGGGCGCCAGGGTCTGGAGGCTGCACAGGGCCTACCGCTTCGCCTGCAGCCCCTTCATGGCGGGCTTCATGGAGCTCAAGCACAGCGAGCGGAGGCAGCTCAAGACGGCGGGGAGCGTGGTCGCCGAGAAGGTGGTGAAGCTCACCCAGAACGCCATCTTCGGCCGCTGCTGCATGAACCCCGACAAGTTCAGGAACACGAACGCCTACGTGGACCCGGCCAAGTTCGAGCGGGCCGTGGGCAAGAGCTCCGTGACGAACTTCGAGCTCCAGATCAACGACTCGGAGGGGTTCCTGGCCTTCGTGGAGACGCTCAAGACGGACCGCAGCAAGGCCTGCATGAGCGTGCCCACCCAAGTCGGCGCCCGCACGCTGCAGCTCTCCAAGCTCATGATGGAGAAGGCCTACTACCTCCACATGAGGAGGCTCTTCCCGAAGATGAGGCTGCTCTTCACGGACACCGACTCCGTGATGGTGCAGATCTTCGAGCTGCAGGACCCGCTCCACGCCATGGCTGAGGCGAACCTGAACGGCGCCGCCCTCTTCGACGTGGCCGGCAAGTCCAAGGACCCCGAGAGGGACCTGAGCGCGCTCTCTGCAGCGGCGCGCGCCAAGGCCATCGAGGTGATGGGCCAGCTGGGCAAGCTCGGCGACGAGACCTTCCCCGCCAGGATCCTGGAGTACGAGGGCCTGCGCTCCAAGATGTACAGCATCCTCACGGTCCAGCCCGACGGCGCGCGCAAGGAGAAGCGCAAGATCAAGGGCGTGCCGAAGAAGGCGGTGACCAACGTCCGGCATCTCGAGCACCGGGAGGTGCTGGAGGAAGGCAGCGAGCGCAGGGCGGCCTTCGCGCAGCTGCGCAGCCGCGCGCACGAGATCGCCGTGGAGACCGTCGAGAAGAAGACGCTCTCGCCCTTCAACGACAAGGTCTACGGCCTCGACGCTCACAACTCGCGGCCGCTGGGGCACTGGCGCAACCTGGAGCAGCTGCGGATGCTGGGCGCTTACGCTCCGCCAGGCTCTGCGCCCTTCGACCTCGTGATGGAGTTCCTCGTGGGGCCCCCGCCTCTGGGGCCCGCTCCGACACTGCCGCTGCGGCTGAGCCGCTGCTGGGCGTAGACTGTCGGAACCTTCTAAAAGAAAGATCCCGAGCTCTCGTTTTCTCGTCTTCTCGCTTTCTCGCTTTTATGATTTCGAACCGCCGCAGCGAAGCATTGCTGCTCAAAGAGATGACTTCCTCTGCGGCCTTCCGATGCGTGCAGGCATGGCTCCTGGAGAAGCCCGCTGCGTGGGCGGACGAGGACGCTCCCTGCCTTGCGGCTGCTCTGATGGCCCAGTGGCCTCCCTGCGACATGCTACGCAAGCGGCCCCGCGAGGACGCGCTGCTCGAGGCAGAGCGCTCGCACCAGCGGGCTCGCATCGCGAGCCTCGATTGGGAGCTCCTCGTCGAAACGCTGCGCGGCATGGAGCTGGAGCGCGAGAACATAAATCTCCGCAGGCGGGTGGGCGGCCTCAACGATATCATCGACAGAGATCGCGAGCGAGCCAGGGAGCGCATTGAAGAGGTGGAGCACAGCAACCGAATTCTCCGCCAGCAGGTGGCGCAGCTCAGTAGGATCCTCGCGCAAGCGTACAGATGAAAAAAAGATCCCGAGCTCTCGTTTCGCTTTAATGATTTCGAACCGCCGCAGCGAAGCATTGCTGCTCAAAGAGATGGAGCTCTCTCTGTAGAGGGCGTTTTCCAAATGGCTTATATTGTACCTGAGAGGCTTCTGACACTCGTCCGTCCAGCATTTGACCTCGTCCTGCGAAGGATTCGAAGTCTAAAACGCTGCGTGCAGGCGTGTGGCTGCAAAATAGAGACCCCTAGATATGCTTGCAATTTGGCTCCAGGTTGCATTTCAAGCGAGCCAAGCTTTGCAGGGCTAAGGAAAAACAAAAAAAAATCAAAAAAAGGGTCCAAAAAAAAGGGGTCCCCAAAAAAAAGGGAAAAGGGGTTTCCTTTGGCAAAGCTTGACATCGCTTGAAATGCAACCTGGAGCCAAATTGCAGCGCATATCTAGGGGTCTCTATTTTGCAGCCACACGCCTGCACGCAGCGTTTTAGACTTCGAATCCTTCGCAGGACGAGGTCAAATGCTGGACGGACGAGTGCTAGAAGCCTCTCAGGTAGAATATAAGCCATTTGGAAAACCCCCTCTAAAGAGAGAGGTTTCGCCTGAGAACTGCTGAAAAGTCTTCTAAAGAGAGGGATACAGGGAATGCAGGGATTCCCTGCAGAAACCCTGCATTGAAATTCCCCCAGGATTTCTTGCTATACGCTTAATTTCTTCAACACAAGTGCCAACACAACTGCCACTCGTGTTCACATTTCTGCCGCGCCAAGCCGCTATACGCGCTTAATTTCAACATGTCGGATTACATGTCGGATGAACATGTTCTTGGCACTCCGGCCGCGCCTGCCCGGCATTGAAGCCGCGCCAAGCCGCTGAACCCCCACTCTCCCCGGCTCGTTGCTATATGTGCTATATGTGCTATATCTTACACGCCAAGCCGCTGAACCTCCACTCTTCCCCGGCTCGTTGCGAAATGTGCAAAATGTGCTATATGGGTCTTACACGCCAAGCCGCTGAACCCCCACTCTCCGCCGCGTCCATGCTATATGTGCTATATGTGCTATATGGGTCTTACACGCCAAGCCGCTGAACCTCCACTCTCCCCCAGCTCCTTGCTATATGTACTATATGTACTATATACTCTGTACGCGCGAAATCTGTACTATATATGCTATATAGGGCCATATAGCACATATAGCACATATAGCATGGACCCGGGGAGAGTGGATGTTCAGTGGCTTGCCTTGTAAGAGCCATATAGCACATATAGCACTTATAGCAAGGAATCCGGGGAGAGTGGATGTTCAGTGGCTTGCCTTGTAAGAGCCATATAGCACATATAGCACGTATAGCAAGGAAGCCGGGGAGAGTGGATGTTCGGCGGGTTGCCGCGCCCTAGCCTGCCTGCCGCGCCCTAGCCTGCCTGCCGCGCCTGCCTGCGTAGACGCCAGCGCCGCATGTTTGCATGGTTTTTGCATGTTTGCATGACAGGACATGGTTTTTTGCATGGTTTTTGCATGATTTTGACATGATTTTGACATGGTTTTGACATGGTTTTTGCATGATTTTGACATGATTTTGCACGTTTTTTTTTCGCACGGTTTTTTGCATGTCATGTGGCTCAACCCCGTGCCCCCTCCCCCTGTTTTTTTTTCCTGTCAGGCCGTACGTAGGTTCATCCTGGACATCCTGAACTTCTGCGAGGCAGGGCAGTGCCGAGCGGGCACTTAACTAGCAGTGCCGAGCGGGCACTAGTAACTAGATGTGCCGAGCGGGCACGTGCCGAGCAGGCACAGGCAGTGCCGAGCGGGCACGTGCCGAGCAGGCACCCCAGTGCCGAGCGGGCACTAGTAGGAACCCCGGTGCCGAGCTGGCACCGTGGAGGGGGTGCAGTGCCGAGCGGGCACTAAATGTGCCGAACTAAATGTGCCGAGCTGGCACCGTGCCGAGCGGGCACCTAGGTAAGCGCGCCGAGCAGGCACAGTGCCGAGCGGGCACGTGCCGAGGCACCGTAGGAGCGCCAAGGCGCAGCTTTGAAGCAGGCGTCCACTGTGGTTGAGTGGCTCGCCCAACGGCTTAGTATCGCCCAACGGGTTCGCCCAAGTACGGGCTCGCCCAACGGCTTAGTACTGGCTCGCCCAACCTCGTTTGATGGCTCGCCCAACGGCTTAGTACTGGCTCGCCCAACTGGCTCGCCCAACCCATCACGATCTTGATGGCCGTCTTGGCGTCCACCACGGCGATGGGGCGGCATCCACGACCTGGGAACTTGAACTGGGTACTGGCTGTACCAAGTTCCGGAAAGGCTTCGCAAAGCAAAATGTCGAAGTTGTCGGCTTAGACGACCGTGAAAAAATTTTTTCCAGTTGTCCTGTGGGGGACAACTGCCTTCGGCGAACCTGCCCGGCAGAGCCGCGCCTGCCCGGCATCGAAGCCTCCTGAGCCCAGGATTTTATTTATTTTTCGAAACTGTCGTCTAACCCGACAGTTTCGGCGAACCTGCCCGAAAAACCCATCACCGGGCCAGCGCCGGAGGTCTGTCAGTTATGCTGTCCTCGCAGTACCGCTGACAGTGTGTTTTTTCACCACTTACACGCCCTGCCGTCAATCCTGGCGTGGGCACAGGAATGCCATTGTCAATCCTGGGCTGGGTGCAGGATTGCTCCACCCAATCCTGCGCTGGGCACAGGATTGCCCTGGTGCACTACAAGCAGCTCGGGCTTGGAACTGTTCTTGCCCGAGCGCAGGCTCGTGATGGAGTCGGCCCCGCTGTAGAGCTCCCGGGCCTCGGGCACGTCGTTGACGCTGACGACGAAGGGCAGGCCGCTCGCGAAGAGTGCGTCTCGCAGCTCCGTGTGAAAGACCAGGTCGTGGCCCCCTCGCGTACCATAGTAGTTCATGCTGCGGCCGGGGAAAATGTAAGGAGGATCTGCGTAGATGCACTGGTGCGCACGGCGTGGCAGTGCCCGCAGGTAGGCCAGCGCGTCCTGGCGCCGCACGGTCACGTTGCACGGTGGCTGCAGAGGCGCCGCACGCTGCTCAGTGCCAGCGGCCGCTGCTGTGCGAAGGAGCCCCACTTTCCCGAGAAGCTGTTGCGCAGCAGGACGTACGCGCAGGCGGCCCGGCGCCCGGCACGGCCTCTCAGCGCGCCCGGCAGAAGGTGCCCGGAGTAGAAGCGCCTGTCCACCCTGCGCCCCACCAGGCGCAGCAAGGAGCGCAGGAAGTTGAAACTCTCGCAGAGATGGATACCTTATTCTTGAGCAAAAAGCTTGCGGAGTTTTACAAACAGGCATTTGTAAAACGAACTGACTTGAGTTTTTAGGCATTTGAGTTTGTTGGTTCACGCAACCACACTCGCACACATGTGAATGCATGTGGACATATAGGCTCGGGTGGGTAGGGAGGGTTGCCTCTTTTGTAAAAATACAAGAGAGGCTTGAAGCCGTAGCCATTTTGGCTCAAGGCTCGGGTGGGTAGGGAGGGTTGCCTCTTTTGTAAAAATACAAGAGAGGCTTGAAGTCGTGCCATGGGGATTTCAGTGGTTTACTGGATGGTTCATCCGATTTAGCAGTGTGTGAAGAAGCTTTCTTTGCAATTATGGCAGATGACAGCGCTGCACTAGATTTGGAGGAGGCTTTGGGATTCGGTGACAGCAACTACGAACCGTCCTCGGGAGTTGGGCAGTCAGAGGCATCTTTTGACATGAGTGAAAGCGACAGAGTAGTTGGGTCTGGTTCTGCTGGCAGTGCTTGCCCGGCAAGAGTTGAGCATTTCAGCAGGCTGGGGACTACTATTGAGGCTACCTGGCGTGCCCTGCCCGGTGAACAAATCAAATTTCCATGGGAGAAGGGTTTCTGGAACAGCTTCATGGCTACAGATTCGCTCACGCCTGTTCTGGACAACCTTTTGAAGTTCAAGAGACCGACGGCACCTCTTGTGGAGCTGGCGGTCGAAGAGGAGCGGGCTATTCAAGAAACAAGCGTCAGTGCGAGAGCCTGGAAGGAACCTAGACGTACCACAAGAATTTTTTCAGCAGTGGTCAAAAACATCGAGGTGAAGACCTGGCAAGAGGACCGTGACGCCCAGCTCCAAAGAGCTATGGCCCGCTGGCATGAGTTGGTGATGGTGTGGAATGACACTTCGAAGGCCAAACAGTTGATGCTTGATTGCGAAACAGTGGAGAACCAAACAAACATGCTGGCAGATATTTTTGCTGGCAGGGCGCCTGCTACCATCAGCAAGCGAGCAAACAGCATGTGGAAGTTTTGCGACATGCTATCCAAGAATGGAAATTCCTTTCCATGTTCGGAAGCAGTATGCTACAATACGTTGTGTTTGGACAGACAAGCAGGTGGCAGCATTGCAAAGCGCAAAGCAATCCTGGAAGCGATCGCTTTTTGCCGTTTCGTGTTGGGAGAGTCTACTTGCGGTGACATTCCAACAAGCAAGAGATGTCATGGAACGGCCATGTCCAAACCCACTGTTGATTCACATCAAGCTTCTCCGTTGACATGCAAAGAACTGGCGTATTTACATACATTGGTTTTTTCGGCAGCGGATGTCTGGGATGCTATTTTTGCGGGCTCAGTTTTGTTTATGACCTACGCGCGCAGCAGGTGGACGGATGGTCAACATGTGGAACGCCTGTCCTTCGAACACGACTTTCAAGGAAAGGTTGCGTTCATTGAAGGAGCAGTGGGCATTCATAAAACAAGCAGAGCCAGCCAGTTCAGACATGCTCATTTGCCACTCACTGCATTCACGGATGGTGTGCTTGATGACGGTTGGGCGGAGACCTGGCAGTCCAAGAGGCTGGCAGCAGGAATACAGGACCCGCCTAGCATGCCACTCATGCCGGCCCCCAACGTCCAGGGGTCACCTACAGTGCGGCCCTTAAGCACCATGGAAGCTGGCGAATGGTTGAAGAGACTTTTGCTTGATGGCAACTTCTGTTTGGACAACCGGCGCATCACCTCTCACACCATGAAGTGCACGGTTTTGTCGTTTGCAGCGAAGAGAGGCATCTCTTTGGATGACCGTTTGACTCTGGGTTATCATTCAGGGGGACACAAGATGGCCCACAGATATTCCAGAGACGCCCTGGCCCGACCCTTGGCGTTGGTGTCTCGAATGATGGAAGAGATCAGGACGGGCAAGTTCAACCCAGAGGAGTCTCGAGGCAATCGACTGCTGTCGCATTTGGAGGTGGACGGATTAGGAGGTGGCAAGCTGCTGACGGCGAAACCAAAAGCAGGAGCCTCAGTTCGTCCTGTCAAGCAGAGTTTTTCAGACAGTTTGCATGGTGCTGGTATTTGGGAAGAAGGTTCGCTGTTGAAATCTTTGGATGAGTCATGGACGGCGGTGGAAGAAACATCATCAGGAGCGTTTGTGGGAATGACTCACGACAGCGTTCAGGAGCCAGTTGTAGCAACAGGCTTCAATGATGAGGACCCAACAGAGGCGGTGTCGCAGTCTGGAGGTCAGGACCTTGATGCGTCCCACGAGGAACCGTGTGACAGTGACTCTGAACAGGAGGGCACCAGCTCATCAGGCAGTGATTCCGACATCCCTGTGGTGGAGCCCATAATCAGGCAGGCGCCACTCGCTCCGTCAGGCACGAAGTTGGTTATGCATCGTGTACACAAGACACTGCACTTGGCGTTTGAGGAACACAAGAAAATCCTCATCTGTGGGAGGCAAATCACAGACAAATTTACGGAGCAAGCTGTCTCGAGGTGGGATTCCCCTACTTGCCGCCAGTGTTTCAAATCGACGCTAGTGGCTTCAGCGAGGGCTTGAAGAGCAAGGCTATACCTCGGCGAAGGCCTGAGATGTGTGCGCCTCCAAGGAAAAGGTGTTGAGCGAGTTCCCTAACGGAAGAGTACTGGGTCACGTTGCCTTGAGCATATCAGCATGTCCGGAAGTGTCAGGTGAAGCTTGATGTTGAGTTTCGGATGTGTTCTGCCATAGTTGTGGATTTGAGACGGCTTGCATCGAAGTGCGCAATTCCAAAGATGCCGTCCGACCGTGATAGCAGCCTTAGTCTTTGTGACAGTCTCGGGTGAGTTTGTGGCCATGACACAAACGTCAAGACAGAGACAGCTGACACTCTTGCAGTTTCCAAGAGTCAGGGAAAGCGGGTTTTGTTTGTTTCTTGTCACGCGTTTAGATTTTTCTCCAAGCATGGCACTGGTGGACAGCAAAGCCGCTTTCTCGCAAAGATGCGATGAAGTGGATCCGAGTGGGGCGCTGAAGCAGGCCCTCGACAGAGAAGGTTTGTCCACGTTCTCCCAAATGGCCTTCGCAGCTGGGACGCCCAACAATCCGGTCAGTGACGAAGCGTTTGAGGTGTTGGCCCAGACTGTGTTCGGAGATGGTGCTACCTTGGGGCAAACGGCAAACTTGAAAAGGTTGCAGTTTGAAGCATGCACCATAGTGATAGCCGATGTGAAGGCCAAAGTTTCGGTGAGCGGCAGCGCTGAGCCGGCAAGGCTTCCTGCGGCCGAGAAAGCAGCCAGACTGGCCGATCAGAAGAAGAGGCTCCTGGGAGTCCCCATCCAAGGAAACCTGGAACCCGCGCATAGCCTGCTGGATTTGGTGGCGGCAATGGCTGAAACCAATGTTGTGGTTTACATCGCGCCTGAGAAGTGTGGCGTAAGGATGGACGAAATTGCCCAGATCACCAAGCCACAGAAGGCAGTCATTGCAGTTGAGAGTTCTTCGTTGAAGGTCAACACGCCTGACACCCACACAGATGCGGATTTGGGTTCAGAGCTGAAGCTGCAGTGGGCGCTGCAAAGGAGAGGCCTTGCCTTTGATCAGTGCAGCCTTGTCAGCTGGGAAGTCCATGAATCGTGGTTGCAGCAGTTGTTAGGGGTTTTGACCCGGACAGTGCCGACCGGGTATGCCCCAGTCAGAGTGGCGCAACTGATGACAGCCGATCGTGAATTGTGGATTGCCATAGCAGAGGAGCACTTGCCAAGCCTGAGGCCTCAAGCAGATGGCAAGTGGCCTTTGGATAAAGCCATCCAGGACTTGAGGTACAACCCGAGAATCACTATGCATTTGCTGCCGTTACCCTCTGCAGTGGCCAAAGTGGCCACAGCACCTCCGCCCAAGGAGGCAAGTGGAGGCAAGGTAGCCACCAGGCCAGCTAAGAAGGCCAAACCCCAAGCGAAGCGAGCATCCAGGCCGAGGTGCCCGGAGCTGCTGATCGGGTGTGAGCTAAAGACCAAAGACGGCAAACCAGTTTGCTACGGGTTCAACCTTGAGTCAGGATGCAGTCTGGCGACGCAAGGAAACCCGAAAGCGTGCAGCAAAGGTGTCCACATTTGTGCCAAGTGTCACAAACCGGGACACAGTTTCATGGTGTGCAGGCTGGGAGGAAGCTGACTTGTCGGCGCAGTGGGATCATGGCCTCATTTGGAGGCGGAGCCGACTCAGTTCTCCGGCAAGTGCATTGGAAGCCAAGATGCATGCGGTCACGACATTTCTCACAATTTTTCGGCAAAAGCCAGCGCAGCAGATGCTGAAAGTCAGCAAACTGCACATGGAAGCAAGGACTCCATGAATGCGAGGCAAACAACTGGCGAGCAGCCGCTTTCGATCGTTTTTCCAAAGGCGGATGCAGGAGGCCAAGGTGCCGACAGTCAAAACTGCGCCAGATCGAAGAGGAACAGAGTTTCTTGGGAAGATGGTGCTGAAAGTCAGCAAATAGCGGGTGGAGTCAAGGATTCCATCAAGGCTTTTCAGCAGGCAGATCTGCACCCTTTTTTGTGGCGTTTCGAAGGAAGGCCCATTTCTGAATTCATCTGCATCGAGGTGTTCGCTGGAACTGCCAGGCTGTCAAAGGCAGCGTACGAAGCCGGATTTCAGGCAGTCGCAGTGGACCATCAGAAGCAACGAGCTGAAGGTCACAGTATCACAATTTTTGATCTTGCAGTGCAACAGCAATTGGTTGTGCTTTTGGAATTCATCAAGGAAAACCAGGCGGTCATTGTGTGGATACATTTGGCGCCACCTTGTGGCACTGCTTCGAGAGCTAGAGAAAGGAAGTTGAAGGTGCCCAAACATTTGCAATCGTTGGTGCCAGGCCCGTTGAGATCCGAGGACAGGCCGGACGGTTTGGACGGGCTGAGAGGTGCAGACAAGAAGAAGACTGAGCTGGCAAATCAACTGTACGATGCAGTGTTCGAAATTGCAAGTTTGGCGCATTCACTCAGCATATTTTTCTCCGTGGAAAACCCGACCAATTCGCACTTTTGGAAAACGTCGCCAATGTGTCGTTTGGAGCAAGAGATCGACCTGTGGGATGTGCGTTTTCACAATTGTTGCCATGGTGGACATCGTGACAAAGACACCCTCTTCAAGTGCAACGCTGATTGGTTGGCGTCGCTCAGCATGAGGTGCGACAAACAACACACCCACAAGTCCTTCAAAGCACAGGTGACAGCCACAGGGCTACTTTTTCCCACCAAGGAAGAAGCAGCTTACCCTTGGGTCCTTTGTGTGCGAATGGTATCTTGCATCAAGATGCAACTGTGCAACGCAGGAGCCTTAGATCCCAAGGACATGTTGAGTCAGCTGCAGGCCCATGAGCAAAACTCCAGCAACCGCATACTGCTGGGCGGCATGCCAAGAGGACGCAAATTGCGCCCCTTCGTGTCGGAATTTGGTCAGTATTTGACGGTTTTGGGGCCGGTTCAAGACGTGGACTCTTTGAAGCACTTCTTGCAGCTGAAGCCTAAGGGCAGCAAGATAACACGCAGACAAATTTGCACATGGGGGGAGGCACGGGTCTGCGCTCAACAATTTCAGTGGGCCATTTTGCCACCTATGCCAACAGCAGAGGCAGGTTTGGTGGAAAAAGCGGTTGTGGGAATACCGAGAAGCCCTGAAGAATTTGTCAAAGCAGCGGTCGCAGCAGGCCATCCGAGAGACATTGCGGTTTTCCTACAGAAGGAGACAAAAGCAGCCGTCATAGCCAACAGAGACCTCACAGCGGTGGACATCATCAGGAGGCGCATTGAGTTCATTAAGCACTGGCTTGGCAGAAGGAGTGCGTTGGAGGAGGAAGAAAAGAAACTGCATGCAGCGATGCCTGAATATGTGCGAGTGGTCCTCAAGGGCAAGAACATCTTGCTTATGGGCGAAATGTTGAGAGACCTGGGTTACCCAGATGTTATGCTGCAGCAACACGTGGCGGAGGGCTTCAAATTAACTGGATGGCTTCCGGAGACGGGGTACTTTCAGAAAAGGGTACGACGTCCTGAGCTGAGAGTTGAGCAAGCCTTGCAAATGGCTAAAGGTGTGAATCATGGCATATTGAAGCAAATGCGTGCAGAGGAGCTGACTGACTTGGACCGAGCCACCTGGGAGGAGACCTGCAAAGAAGTGGAGAAGGGCTGGATTTTTGAGGACGTTGCTCCAAACCTGCACGGTGTCTTACTCGCCAAGAGATTTGGGCTGCAACAAAAGGAAAAGGTGCGAGTCATTGATGACTACACCGTTGGGGGCTTGAACAAAACGTGCGGCTTGAAAGAAAAGCTGAGAGTGCAAGCCGTGGACGAGATGGCCGCCATGATCGCGTATTCTTTGGACACCTGCGAGGCGAGCACGCATCCCAGAGTCCTGGGTCGCACCTACGATTTGGAAGCGGCTTACAAGCAATATGCGGTACACCCAGCAGATAGAGCGATCTCGAGATTAGTTGCGAAAGACACTGAGAGTGGTAAGCTTCGATTTTTCGGGTCTAATGCTCTCCCCTTTGGGGCAGTGGGATCGGTGGCTGGTTTCCTCAGAGTTTCTTCGGGGTTGGCGTATGCAGGACTGGCAGGGTTACAGTTGTTGTGGAGCAGTTTCTTTGACGACTATACTTTGCTTTCTAGGGAAGATGTCTGCAAATCTGCGGGCTACGCAGCAGAGGCACTGTTCACCTTGTGGGGAGTTCGTTTTGCAAGGACAGGCAAGAAGTGTGTGGACTTTGCAGACACCTTCAAGACCCTGGGACTGATGGTGGGTCTTGAGAACTTGGGTTCGGGCATTTGCAGAATTTTTCACACTCCTGACCGCAGGGAAGAACTGGCGGACGAGATTGAAGACATTTTGCAGAAGGGACAGTTGACAGCAAAGGAGGCGGAGAGGTTGCGTGGCCGCATGGTTTGGTTCGAAAGTTTCGTCTGGGGTAGGCTTGCCAACTATGCTCTGAAACAGATCAGGATGGCGTTTGAAGGCAGCAAGTCGAAAGTGGAAATTGGACAGAACTTGGCCAGACACTTCAAGGATCTCAGGGAGCGGGTTTTGACTGGCCCTCCAGTGCTGATCACAAAGACTTGTGGCAATTCGTGGTTTTTATTTACGGATGGAGCGTGTGAAGGCACTGAGCCCATCAGAGGTTCAATTGGTGGAGTCCTTTACAATCAGACAGGTCAGCTGATGTTCCATTTTTCAGAAGTGGTTCCTGATGAGGTCATGAACCAATTATTAGAGGAGTCAAAGCACCCAATTTACGAACTCGAAATACTCCCGGTGCTAGTCGCGGCAGTGGTATGGGGAGATTGCTTCCGGAACGCACAAGTGGTTTGCTATGTGGACAATGAAGGCGCCAAAAGCTCGCTCCTCAAGGGAACAGGAGCTACCAAACGTGTTGGAGCCTTTGTTGAGAGTTTCTGCAAACTTGAATTCCAAATGCAGTTCAGACCCTGGTTTGCACGAGTGCCCACGGAGTCGAACCCGGCTGACGCCCCAAGCAGAGGAGTCTGCCAAAGCCTGGAAGAACAGGGCAGCCAGAGAACACAGTTTGCATGGAGTGACATCTGCAAAGTAGCAGGCCTCACGAGTGTAACTGGGGTGGATGCGGGTGAGGCAACCTGAATCGCCCCATTTGCGCTTTGAAGAAAAGAGTGCCGCTTCATGTGCAGATTCAGTGATGTCACACACATGCGACAAGTATATTGTGTCTTCTGGTATGTAAGTATTGCGTAGGTACTGCGAGTACGTTTGGAGGGCTTCGCCCAAGTTTTGGCTCAAGTCAGGCGCGAGCTAAGCGAAAGAATAAGTTGAAACTCTCGCAGAGATGGATACCTTATTCTTGAGCAAAAAGCTTGCGGAGTTTTACAAACAGGCATTTGTAAAACGAACTGACTTGAGTTTTTAGGCATTTGAGTTTGTTGGTTCACGCAACCACACTCGCACACATGTGAATGCATGTGGACATATAGGCTCGGGTGGGTAGGGAGGGTTGCCTCTTTTGTAAAAATACAAGAGAGGCTTGAAGTCGTCCCACCCTGCCAGCATTTGCCTGGCTTTAACCCGCCCCGACTTCAGAATGTTCAGCCTAGCCCTAAGCCGCTTGGATGCGGGTGAGGCAACCTGAATCGCCCCATTTGCGCTTTGAAGAAAAGAGTGCCGCTTCATGTGCAGATTCAGTGATGTCACACACATGCGACAAGTATATTGTGTCTTCTGGTATGTAAGTATTGCGTAGGTACTGCGAGTACGTTTGGAGGGCTTCGCCCAAGTTTTGGCTCAAGTCAGGCGCGAGCTAAGCGAAAGAATAAGACCGGGTCTCGCCTCAAGTAGCAGCGGTGCAGGTTTGCGACGGGCTCGAAGGCGTCGACGCCGCGCACCTCCAGGCCCGGGCGCCGGGCGGCGAGGTAGTACTCCAGCTTTCCAGAACCGAAGAAGGGAGAGTGAAGCACGGCGACGTCCCCCAGCAGCCGGTCCATGTGAGGAGCTAACCACGCCTTACTTCCAAAGTACTTCAGCTGCATACCAGCCCTTTGGTTTTATCCCAGAAAACTCTGGGAGCGCAGTGCTGTACAGCACACGCACTCCCGGACTCGCCGCCCGGATTGCGCGGAAAACACCGGCAGTGCGTCGGTACACACCGATGCACTGACGGACTCGCCGCCCGGCTTCCCGGCTTCAAATTTGGCAAGTAACGCAAAGGAAATGGGGAAGATCAAGCTGTTTCCTACGACAGAGTACAGCAGCAAGCAGCCCTCTGACCCCGTGGTGCCCCTGGTGCCATGCACGGGCATCTTCCTCGGGCCATCAAAATCGGGCAAAACCGTGGCTCTGATCAGCCTGATTCTGGAGCAGTATCGCGGCGTCTTTGAGAGAATTTACGTCTTCAGCCCAAGTGTCAACATAGACGACGGCTGGACCCCCGTCAAGAAGTACATTGAGGGGGACCTGGGGGTGAACACAGAGCGGGAGCAGACGTGTTGGGACGAGTGGGACGAGGCAGCGGCGCATCATCCAGCAGCAGCGCAAGATCACGGAGGCGTCCAAGAAGTTGGAAATGAAGAAACTGTACCAGGCGCTTGTAGTCATCGACGACTTTGCTGACACGCCGCAGCTGCACAAGCCTCACGGCGCCCTGGACACTCTCTTCATCCGGGGCCGTCATATGCAGATCAGCACCTGGGTGAGCTCGCAGAAGCTGAGACTAATCAGCGCAGCCGTGCGGGTGAACATGCAGTTCCTCTGCTGCTGGAGGCTGCGCAACCAGCACGAGCTGGACGCCGTGGTGGAGGAGCTCAGCGCCCTGCTGCCAATGGAGCAGCTCTACCAGTTGTACGAGCAGGCGACGCGGGAACCTTACAGCTTCCTTTTCGTCTACTACCTGAAGCCGAGGAATGAAATGTTCTTCAAGCGCTTTGAAGAGCGTTTCGCATTGGAAAGAGAATCCGATGGGAGCGGCGCTCAGCTTCCTGGGCCAGAAGCTGTTCGCTAGCTCCACACTGATCAGCGCACGGTGCGAGAATATCTCCTGCTGCACCTCCGTCGCAGCCGTCAACCCGCCCATCATCCGTCGGACGGGCGGGTTCCTAAAGAAAAGGATGACGACGATCTACGTGGACAGCCGCAAGAGGGTGGCCGGCTCGGACAGCGACTTTGAGGTAGACCTGGGAGAGTCCCTGCGCTTGCAGAGCGACGCCCGGCTCGCCGTCTACAAGATCCGCCTGGCCGACAGTTTCCTCTCGACGGACCGGGGCCGCTACCTCTACTGGGTTGACGCCGCGCTGGGCACGCTGAACTGGGCGTTGTTGCCCGAGGGCGCGTACACTGGCGCACGGCTGGCCGCCTGGATCAGCTCCAACTTTGCCACCGCCACCTACGGCGAGACCACAAACAGCCTGAGCGTTGCCTACGACGGCAACCGGCTGATCCTGAACGACCTGGAGCTGCGCCAGCAATTCCCAGATGCCGCGGACTACCCCTCCGCGCCGGCCGCCTCTCCGACCAAGCCCTTCAGCATCGACCACATGCTCGGCCCGAGCTTCGACTCAGGCGGGCAGCAGATCTTCGAATTTCTCAAAATGATGGCGCACAACGAGGTCTACCTGCGCTGCGCCCAGCTGGCCAACGCCAGCAGAGTGCTGGGCAACCTGGGCGACGACATCCTCTCCAAGATCACGCTGAAGAGCGGAGTGGGCACCATTGTGGAGACGGGCTCAGACGACGGGCACTTCATGGCACTCAGGGGCCCGGTTACCCTGAGTCACATGCGCTTCCGCCTGACCGACCTGGACGGCAACGTCGTCCGGCTTCGCGGGTCGTCTTTGTCCTTCGTGTTGTATCTTGACCACATATAATTAAATGGAACCAACCGAACAAGAGGCGCAAGAGGCGGAGGTGCACGCTGCGCCGGAGGCACCGCACGCTGCGCCGCACACTACACCACCCGCTGCGCCGGCACCGGAACCGAAACGGCGGGGCAGGCCCCCTGGGAGCAAGAACAAACCGAAGCAGGACGTGCCTACTGAGCCGGCTGCTCCAAAGCGCAAGCCAAAGCCTCCGGTTGAGACGGCACCGGCAGAGGCACACGCGGAGGCGCCGGCTGAGGCACCGGCTGAGGCACCACCAGAGGCACCGGTTGAGGCGCCTCAGCTCACGAGAGAGCAGCAGCGCGCCCTGCGCATGCTGGAGAGGCAGTCCGCTTATGACCGGCTGACCACAGGCGCAAGCGTACTGGTATAAAAGCATGATGTCCATTGAACCCCGCAACGAGCCGCGGATGCTCCGGTGGTTCCGCAAGACGTACCCCAGTTACAACTTGCAGCCGCTGCTGCTGAAGCGCTACCGAGAACTGGAGGAGGCGCGGGCCTTCAACAACTGGCTGGGCGAGCGCAGGCAGGCGCAGGAGGGGCAGCGGCACCTGGACGACGTGAGCCGGCTGACGGAGGCCGTGCACCGCCAGGTACCCCAGCTGCGCTACGCGCGGGCCGAGCGCCGGGGCGTGGAACGGGCGGCGGGCGAAGTTGCGCAACAGTAAATGAAGACGCTTCGGGCGCACGGCTTCATCCAGCGCCCGCGCTTTGAGCAGGTGGTGGGCTACCTTGAGCGGAATGAGCCGCTGCCCCTGGATCAGCCGGACCGCAAAGCCACCTCATTCATCACAAGCCACTTCTACCTGGTCGATTTTGTACAGTCCAGCGAGGACCCCAACCCCCGGCCCCTGCAGCACACGCCTCTGCAGGCAATTCCCGAGGACGGCTTCCGCAGTCCCGCAGAGGCCACGGACGAGGATGTGCGCCTTGCGCGGAGGTACCAAGGGTGCGGCGGAACCCGCTGTGTTGAGGATGACCTGGCGGGAGACCCCGAGGCCGGCGCGCTGGCCAGCAACGGGCAGGGCCGCCCTCCATCACGGACCGTCTGCGCAGCACTGCAGACGGCGCGCAGGCGGCAGCGGACCTCATAGGCGCAGGGGCGGCGGGGCTCGCAGCCGCGCAGGCTTTCCGCTCTCAGCTGCCCCCGGACGCCGCTGAGTACGTCCGCCTAAATGTGTTGCCCCGTCCGGGCCCGGCGCAGCCGCCTCCGCAGATCATAGGCCGGCCCAGTGACGTGGAGCGCCTCCTGGACGAGGCGGGGCAGCGCGCGCAGGAGGTGGAGCGCGGCGCGGCGCAGGCCGTTGAGGAGACGGCGGCCGTGGCTGCGGAGGAGGGTGAGGTTGCCGTTGCCGCCGCGGGCGTGGGCGGAGCCTTTGGTTACCTGGGGGGCCTGGCGGAAGGAGCGGCAGCCCTCGCACCCACGGCGGGCGAGGTTGCTGGAACGTTGGCTGGCGTGGCGGGAGTTGGCGCGGCGGCAACGGCGGGGCTGGCCGTTGGCATTGCGGGCGGCGCAGCCTACGGCCTCGCGCGCGGCACGGGCTGGGTCCTCGAGAACACGCTCTTCCGGCCGCAGCAGGGCAGCGAGGACGCGGCAGTGCAGGACGTCCGGTCCGCCAACAACATGAACGACGCCACTCAGCCCCAGCACTTCACGCTGCGCACCGGCAGCAGCACTTCAGGCAGCCCCGCAAGCAGCCTCCTCGCAGTCCGGCTTCCGTGTGCAGGCGCAGTCCAACAACACGCCGCGCCCCTTCTCCTGGGGCCTGAACCCCGTGGCTCTGCCCCAGTCCCAGAGCTCACGGGCGAGCTCCAGTTCCGGGCAGTCACGCCGGAGCCTGCCTCCGCCCAGCTTTGACCAGCTGGCGCGAGACATTGAGGCTGCTTAAAAAAAAATAAAAACCCTCCTCCTCGGGGAGAGTTTTTTCTGCGCGGTTTTGCGCGGTTTTGCGCTGCAAAATGCTATTCTTCTAGGCTCTATATCAATATAGACCCTGCAAGAATAGCTTTTTTGCACGGTTTTGCGCTGAGAAAAGCTATTACTCCAGGGCCTACGCAAATGTAGGCCCTGGAAGAATAGCATGTTTTGCATGGTTTTGCGCAACAAAAGTGCTATTAGCCCAGTGCCTACGTAAATGTAGGGAGTGGGCTAATAGCTTTTGCACGGTTTTTGCGCTGCAAAATGCTATTAGTCCAGGGCCTACATTGATGTAGGCCCTAGACTAATAGTTTTTCCTTCGCCGCACGAGTCAAAATGCGTGTATATAAACAAGCATGGAGGTAGTCACCGCCGGAGCCCAGGATGAGCTGATGCAGAGCCTGGACTACAAGCTGAAAACGAGCAACACCAGCTACGTGACGGCGCGGCATGACGTGCAGTACTTCCCCAGCTCGCTGAGTTCCTTCTCCCCCACAACCTCTAGGGTCTGCCGCATCCCGCTCACTAGCGGCACGTCCTTCATCGACCCCGAGTCCATCAAGATCGCCTTCCGCGTCAGGAACACGGACGGCACCAACCCGCTGGCCCCGGCCACGCCCCACCCCGCCTGCTTCGTCCAGCGCGTCCAGGTCTTCGCCAACGGCCAGCGCTGCGACGACATCAACTACTACGGGCGCACCGTGGCCGTGCACGACCTGCTGAAGGGCAGAGAGTACAACCGCAACAAGGCCATGGAGGGTTTCGACGAAGTGAACGACCCGCGCATCGCCCGCGCGGTGCACCAGGGCGGCTCCGCGGACGTGCTGCTGCGCCCCACCATGGTGGGCATCCTGCGCTGCGGGAAGATGCTGCCGCCGCAGCTGAACCTGGTGATAGAAATTGAGTTTGCGGACGCCACAACTGCGCTGTGGTCCGAGAACGCCGGCGCGCACCCGTCCGGCGCCACGCTGAGCACCGACTTCGAGATCCAGAACGTCCGAGTTCTGGCCTCCCAGGTCGTCCTGGACTCCGCGCTGGTGGAGTCCTTCAACCGCGTGCTCCTCTCAGGAAGGTCCCTGGTGTTCAGCTACCCCCCGGTGCACACGCAGCAGTCCAGCGTCCCGAACGGCGTGGCGGAGCACAACGTCACCGTGGCGCGCGCCTTCACGAAACTCATGGGCGCGTTCGTGACCTTCTGGGACAACGACGCGGGCTCCAAGATCCACTTGCTGGCCAACCCGGGGCAGGACGTGGCCCCCATCAGCGCGGCGAGGCAGGAGGACAGCCTCCTGGAATCGCAGATGCAGCTGGGCAGCCTGCAGTACCCTCACAACCCCATGAAGGGAGCCTCGGAGCACTTCCACTTTCTCTCCGTCCTTGTCCACTTCCTCTCCGTCTCGCGGGCACCTACGACGACACGGTGCGCAACATCGACATCGGCCGCGTGGGCTACCTGCGCCACAGCTTCATTGCCGGCTTTCCCACCGAGCGCGTGCCCAAGATGCCGCTGAGTGGCGTCAGCACCCGCTCGGGCGACCTTGCCTGGTTCACCTTCAAGGGCCTGGACGGCACGATGACGGACCTGTTCATTCATTTGGTGGCCTACCAGCTGGTGACGCTCTCCGGCACGGGCGTCTCTGTGCTTGACTAAGGCCCGGTGTCCCTCTTCATCATTTTTGATGAATCGTGACACGCTTTTGAATGCGCCCAAAAAACGAGAAAAAAGGCGGGGGTGCCCCTCTTCACCATTTTTGGTGAAACGTGGCACCGCCCAAAAAACATGCAAAAACATGGAAAAAAAGGACTGTTCCAGGCTCGTCGGATTAGACGAAGCCTGAACGGTCTAATCCGGAATGCTCAGCCGCTCCGCAAGCTCCTCCGTGGCCGCGCGCGCAATCTCCTCGCACAGCGCAGCAGGGACGCTGTAGAGCAGCTCGCGTGATTGGCTGTCCCTCTCGTACTGCCCCTCCATCAGCCGCGGCCCCCGCTGCGCGGCCCGGAGGTGCCTGCCGTCCTGCCACGCCTCGCTGCGGCTGCCGGGCTTGCACAGGCCTCGGCTCGGTCTCCAGCGCATGTTGGTCCACAGCCGCGTCTGCTTCCTGTACGGAGTTCCGTACTTGCAGTATGTCACGTCCACCCAGGGCAGACGCTCCATGAACGGGCGGGTCTTCAGCAGCCCGGTGGCCGGGTTCTCCACAATCCACATGAGCGGGTCAAAGCGCGCAATGATCTCAAGGGCGCTGAGCACCAGCGCGTCGCCCTCCAGGAGCCGCCGCGGGCGCGTCGTCAGCGCGCGGCTGTATTCCGTGCAGACCGGGCTGGCCCAGACCATGTCGAAGGGCCCCGGCGGGAACGTCGTGTAGTCCCAGCTCCGGATGTCGCAGAGGATTGTCGGCTCAAATTTCGACACGATGTCCAGGGAGACGACCTCCCAGCCCGCCGCCTCGAAGGCCCTGCCCACCGACTTGGTGCCGCAGAAAGCTCCAGGAGCCTCGGCATTTTTAAAGAGCAAGATCACCGCCACTACCAGGAAAACTCGCGTGTTCATCGGACCGGACTTTTTTCCTAGGGATAAAAAAAGCCGAGCAATGAAGCTTGCACTCGGGCTGGACGTTCAGACCAATGCCAAGGGGGGGAAGTTCATGTCCATAGAGGACTCCCATCAGGGCGCGCTGGTGTGCAAGGCGGACGTGGAGGTGCTGTGGGAGCCCGGCAACTTCCAGGACGACGGGGCCAAGAGGGTGGGCGTGTGCTTTGCGAGCAACACCGACCTGGGGGCGTGGACGGATTGGGTGGAGCAGGCCGTCGTCGACGACATGATCATCTTCCAGAAGCCCTTTCCGGGGGTCACCCGCGCCGAGCTTGAGAGCCAGCTGCAGCGCGCCGTCAGGGTGAGCGCCAAGGGCAAGCACGTGAAGTGCAAGATGGACTTGGAGCGCTGCCTCTTCTGGGACTCCGCCGGCAACCGCGTGCCGCGCCCCGCGGAGTTCGCGCGCCGCAGGGGCCGCGCGCTTGTGGAGGCCCGGCACGTGTGGCTGCTGGCCAGGCAGTGGGGCGTGCTCTTCGAGGTGCGCCACCTCATGCTGGAGCCCCTGGAGGCGCCGTGCTGCCCGTTCTAGGCCTCCAGCAGCTCGGAGCTAGTGGCCCGCGAGGCGCCCACGTACAGGTGGCGCAGCGTGAGGTGGCAGGACTCCAGGTCCAGGCGGACGCGGTTGTGGAGGGTGAGCCCCTGGCAGCTGGCGTAGGTAACTGCGTGGCTCGGCCGGGTGGCCCGCAGCAGCTCCTGGTTCTTCAGCCGCATGCCGTTGTCCAGCCTCACTCCGTCCGGCTCCACTACCGCCACGGCCACAAAGACGCCCTTGGGTATCTTTCCGCCGGCCCCCATGAGGCGCAGCCCCGGCCACACCCTCATGCTCTGCGGGCTGTTTTGGGGCGCAGTTTGGCAATATTCATGTGTTACCGTTTCGTGGCACCCTTGTGTTATAGGTTTATCACACCCATTTTCACCCAAATCTATGTGGATGACGTGTGTCTCCAGCTCCAAGAGCTTTGAGGCCTCCGGCGCCAGGGCCCGGTTCGCCGCTGCGTTGACGGCCATGCGCTTGCTGTGGCTGATGACCAGCGTGGTGTCCGGCCACCCGGGCTTGGAGGGGTAGAGCTCCTTCAGCCTCGCCTTGGCCTGCTCCAGCGTGGGGCACGCCTCCTCGCCGACCCGCAGCACTTCACGAAGTCGAAGATGCCGGGGTCGGAGCGCATGTTCTCCGTGAGCTCGTGCCTGTGCCCGCCGGCCAGGTCGCGGATGAGCTGGCTGTGCTCCAACGGCGCGCTGATGGGCCGCCCGGCCCAGGAGTCCAGCACGGCCGGCAACTGCCGGAAGTCTCACAGCAGCAGGAACTTCACGTCGGCGTTCAGCCCCACGCAGGCCAGGTCCGCCCAGAGCGCCATGTCCAGCTGCGTGATCTCCTCCACCACCAGCCAGTCCGGCTTTTGCGCGCTGCCCCCGCGCACGTACCTGCGCACCCAGTGGTCGGCCGTCTGCGCCCCCAGGCCCAGGTTCTGCGCGGAGCAGTGCGTCTTTGAGACGAGGTGCGCCGCCTCGCCCTGCTCTCGCAGCCTCGCAACAATGGTCCGGGCCAGGTGCGTCTTTCCGGTGCCCGGCAGGCCCGTGAGCAGCAGGGAGTTGCCCGCCAGGCAGTGGCCCACGGGGTCGTCCACTCCGTTCCACCTCCGTTGTTTGGGGCGCTCCGCCTCCATGCGCGGCGCCCTGCTGCTGCCCAGCAACGGCTTCGTCGCTTCCACGCGGTAGACCGGCGTGCCGTCCGGGTGGCGCAGCGCCTCCAGCGCCCGCAGCCGCTCCGTGAAGCGCTTCGGCAGCCGCTGCGTCAGCAGGCAGTCCGTCTTCACCTGCGCAAGGTAGCGCGGCGGCGCGTCCAGGATGCGCCGGGCCTTGGCCACCATGCAGTGCTCGAAGCCCAGGACCGCGTCGTGGATGGGGCGGTAGGTGCCGTTGCTCAGCAGCCTCCGCGCGTAGACGAAGTCCCACACCATGCCCCCTCGTAGGCGAAGGCCTGGGAGAAGTCCGCGCCCGCGCCGTCCAGCTCGCTGCTGCTGCTGCGCACGCTGTAGACCACCTCCGTGCTGCGCGCCCACAGGCCTATCATCGCGTTCACGCTGAGCTTGGCCATGTGCTCCTCGCCGTCGGGCCACGCGGCGTCCATGCGCTCCAGCGCGCGCCGCAACGTCGCCGCGTCCACGTGGCTCCGCGCGGAGATGCCCAACACGATGTGGTCCCAGCGGCAGACGCCCAGGTCCAGCATCGCGGCCAGCGAAACCTTCGGGTACCAGCCGGGCCCCTCGTACGGCAACAGGTTCAGGCAGGACTGCCTCGCGTCGCAGCAGCCCTCCACAAAGCCCAGGTCCGGCAGCGCGCCGTCCACGGGCTCAACGCCGTCCGCCGGGCACAGGATGGGCAGGGGGAATGGGGCGTTGGCCAGCCCGTTGCGCCTGCAGCGCACCACGTCCACGCCGACGTACAGAGTGTCCTTTGCGCACGTCTGCGCCTCAAAAACCAGAGGAGGCAGCTTGGGGCTCCGGACGTACTCCATGACGCCGGGGGCCACGCGGCTCTCCAAACTCGTGGGCTGCGCGCTCTCCCTCAGCGTCTTCTCGCTGTGGCAGTCGCCGCACAGCGCCTGCAAAGTTTGCACGCTGCCCGCAAAGGCCTGCCCCACCGGCACCACGTGGTCCAGCTCGCAGGTGCCGGCCGTCAGCCCGCATCCGCACAGCGCGCACTTGCCGTCCTGCGCGGCCAGGGTCTTCTGCCTCTCCGCCGCGCCGGGCACTTCCCGCTTCGCCTTCAGCAGCTTCAAAAAAATCTCGTGCGCCAAGCCGGCCAGGCGCTGGCCCCGGTACTCCTGGTTGAGCGCCTCGCACCTCCTCCGCAGCACCTCGTGCTCCTCCGGCAGCTCTCGGA
>CAUJNA010001763.1:37500-55000 GCA_963377175.1 Effrenium voratum | reverse complement strand
AGGACTGACAAAACAAGGTAATGCAGCCCGGCGGCCCTCGCAAGCGATGTAGACGATGGCCAGCAGAGGAGCAAAAGCAACAAAAGAGAACAGCCCTCGGTTCCGCCGCACCACATCAAAAAGACGGCCTGGGGACTTTGTTTATATTCGTTCCCTCGGTTTCCCTCAGTTTTCTTTGGGTCGCCCCCTTGCCTTTCCAACGCTTCCCTTTCACCACCCCCCCGGCCTGAGCTGCTCGCATTTCGGCGGCGGGCGGCTGCGCCAGCAGGGCCGCGGGTCCGGGGTGGCCCGCATCTGCACGGGGCACATAACTTCTCTTGGTGCTGCGACAGGGAATGCAAAATGAAATGAAGATAGGAATTCCCTGAACAAAAAGAATCCATAGGGGATGGCTCATAGGGGTCATTCCCTCATTCCCTGCTGAGCACCGGCAAGTTCTCACTTGCCATCAACCATTCAGGTGTCTTCTCAATCCCAGTTGCCACAGTTTGACGTGTTTGCACAACAGTAGTTCATGGTTCCATCTTCACTTTCAAGGGGAACACTAGTCCGGGTGAGAACCTCGTTTGTTCTGAAAACAGAGCATCTGGAAGAACCTCTCGGCCGTGTTGCCGGCTTTGGAATTTGCCCTAGCAACCACGCCTGGGTCATGGGCCGCCGCTGTTGAGGTAACGGCCGCCCCAGCTGCGAGAAGAACCACCTGCCAAGCCACAATCACATGAATCTTCGCCATGGCACGAACAAGACTTGTGAATTGTCAAGGAAAGGCTTCGTGGTAATGCCCTCCTCTGACATCCAGCAACTACCACGAACAATGGACAAAAAGTGTGTGTGTGGTTGTGCTTGCTTGCTTGCTTGCTTGCTCGCTTGCTTGCTCGCTCGCTCGCTCGCTTGCTTGCTTGTTTGTTTGCTTGTTCGTTTGCTTGTTCGTTTGCTTGTGTGTTTGCTTGTTCGTTTGCTTGCTTGTCTGATTGTTTGTTTGTTTGTTTGATTGATTGATTGATTGATTGATTGATTGATTGATTGATTGATTGATTGATTGATTGATTGATTGATTGATTGATTGATTGATTGATTGATTGATTGATTGTTTTTGTTGCTTGGCTTTGTGTAAAAGCAAGCATGGCGGCTACAACATGTCGCTACAGAACCTCCAACCACGAGGAAGCACAAACCTAGGAAAACAAGTGAGTTCTGGCTGATGTCTCGCCAGTTGACAAAGGCACGGAGTCTAAAATGAACTCACCCTAGTACCAATTGATTGCGTGAAGGGTAACTTATCGTCTGCACGGTTCCAAGCCAATCCTGCTGGGCGGACAAGAAGGAACCAGGCCCCGTGAATTTCATACGAAGTGGTCGGCTCACAAAGGTCACTACGGATTCAGTCCCGTGCTAAAAATATGTCAAAACCTGCCCCTCACCCCAGCTGCACCCGTTGGAGGAGATGCACCAAGAATTCCCCACGCCAGAGATGTCCTTCGCGAGCCTTGGCTTGCGATCAGCGTGAAAGCGGCTGGTTGGGCCGAGCATCACAGAACCAGATGATGAGAATTGCGCTGCCCAGCTGCCGGGTTCTCCGTTCTCTTTCAGCAGCCTCCTGCCTACAAATCTACCCGTAGGAACTGGCCACCCCTCCCACTCATAGCATCTTTACAAGACGTCTACAAGACGTCTACAAGACGTCCCACACTCCCGATACCAATGAGGCGGCGGCTCATCCTCTTCCACAGGCGGGCCAGCCTTGAACCCCAACACCATGCCTGGCTGTCGCATATCGGACGGCTTCATGACAAGGTTGCCGGTTGCCTCTGCAAATGCCTTAGGCCCTATGACTCTATGAAGCGGTTCGCAGGACTTCGCCCCAGATTTGGCAAAGGCAAATCTCGTGGTTTGGCCGATTGAAGTCAACGCTGCACCATCGCCGAAACCTACATGCCATCTGCATCTCAGGTCCCCTTCGTGCCTGCTGTGCGGCCCAGGGAGTCTGCAATTCGCGGCCTCAAGCAAGAGAGACCAGTGCCAAAGAGTGTCACGGCATTTGAGGGAATCTCGACAGAAGGATCGTTCTGCCCCCCGCGCCCTCCACACAGTGAGACCAAGTCCACTTGGCCAAGGGATTGAACGAACACCCAAACATGCTCACGAAGCAAGTCCAGTCAGGGTACCCCCCGACTCCGGCCACCCAGGCCGGCGCGTGCCTGTCCGCCTCACTCACGCGCTCGAAGAGGCTGGTCACCGTCACCTCGAAGTAGTGCCCCGCAGAGAAGACCTGCGTGTGAACCCGCTCTCGCAGCCGGGCCGGGCGGAGACCCGGGCACCCGATCTCTGGGGATGAAGTATGGGGACCTCTGCTCTTGCTCAGCTGATAGCTTGAATCACCCCATGACAAACATCAGGAATCCCCCATTGAGTCTTGAATTTCCGGGCAATCATTCTGCCCCAAACTGCCTTGCGAAGAGAAGAAAGTCGGTCACGGCACATTGAAATTTCCGCCCAATCAAGAATTCAGATGGCTCGCTTCACTCTTCCCTCTGGTACTTGGAACCCGGCCGGCGCAGGATCTGGCGCCGCCACAATGGCCGGCGGCTGAGCAAAAGGCTGAAGAAGACAAGAGAACGTGGGTTGGGACTTTCAATTTCAGACAGCAGACCTCACCTGAATAAAGTCCTTCAGTAACCTGGCTGTGTGAACTGCTCGGTAAAAAGGGCAAAACTCCAAATGGCAAAACTCCAAATGGCAAACAAGTAGCCTTACACAAACTGCAAACTGAGCCAAAAAAATGGGCCTTGCGGTCTTTCTGCGTGAATTCCTCTACAATGCGGGTGTCAAGCAACAACTCGGCTACCAGACACTCCACCATCTTCCCCATGTGCAGCAAGCAAAAGGCAAGTGCCTTGTGACGTCCGCCAACCGCTTAGTCTTTGATGTCCCAGCCCAGCTTGATGGCTGTGGCAAGGTTGTGGCAATGTTGACATTGCCAAACGGACACAAGAGAACACAACCACAAGTTCACCACTCATTCAGGAACAATCAGGGAAGCTACCTGAAAGATGGCTGGCCTTGAGTAAATCCAGGGCTTCAAACGCGGAAGCAAGAATCGTGCCCTTGAAGGCAACCATAGGGGATGGATTTTCTTCGGGGTCATTCAAGCAAGTCATCGCCCTGAAAGCCAACACGGCCCTGGCCATGGTGTGCCGCGGCAGCTTGTCCTCCCGGCGCACGCTCTGGCCGCCCAGGACGGAGAACTTGAACCTGGCCCCCCCCCGGGCCCCAGCCCCACGCCAAAACAATGGCCATGGCCACGGTTCCCTAGAGCTCTAGAACCACAGTTGACAAGTCGATGACCCAGCGGACCAAGCCTCTTTCAATAGTCGCCGACTCAGCCCAACTCCACTTGCCGACAAAGTTCCGTGAACGAGCGGCTCGATGTGCGAACACGAAAGCGCCGTCTCGGAAGCGACATCGGATCGCAAAAGCGCCGGGGAGCGTGGAACCGGGATCGAGACCGTCCAGCCGCTCGAAGCGGCTCGCTGTGGCCTGGCAAATGACGATCTTCCAACATGAAATGATAGAGACTCTCAAGAGACTCTCAAGAGACTCTCAAGAGACTCCAAGTTCAATCCATCCTCATGATGCCATCAACAGCCTGTTCTTAGTTGCCGTGTTTTCGCTCGCCTCTTCCTGCCACACAACCTGCAACAGCATCTTGCAACACACCCCACCCTTACTTGAAGATTAGAACCCTACTGCAGTATAGCTTTCAGCTATCTGGGGAAAAACCGTTAGTTGTGCTTGAGTGCTCATCATGATTCTCTGCATCCCTCCGTGATGGTTTCTTCCGGCACCAGCAACTCCGCCAAAGTTGTCGCAGCTCGCCCGATCAAACATGCTCAGAGCGGATCTGCATCGGACATCTAAAAGCGACCCCTGGAGAGAACCAAAATCCGGGCCACTCCCTCCCAAATCAGAACACTCGACTCAAAGAATCCGCCACCAGCGGAAATAAAGTCCCGCGAGTCCGCCTCCATGCCCTGGTACATCAGCTGGCTCAAGAAGGCCGAGAACTGCATCTCCGGCTTTGAGGTGTCCCGTGGCCGGGATGCCGCGGCCTCGAGATCTCGCAAGTCAAGCCTATCACGTGGAAGACATGCGCATCCCAACAAATCACACCCTGACGTTAGACTTGGCTCCCCCAATTCGGAAGGAAAGCAGGGCTTTCCAAAAACAAAAAACATCCAGGTTCTAGTTCTGAGTCTGGCAAGTTGTTACTGACGGCTCAGCTTGAGGTGCTCTCCGCTTCCCCGGTTGCGATGTCCGCCTTTGTAGAGACATAAGTCATATGAGAAGCACCCAAGAGTAAAAAAACAATCTCTTTGGCAATTTGCGTGGCGTGAAACGCAAAGCAAAACGAACCGTGCCATCAAAACGTATTCTACCATGCTCACCAAAAACAGGCATATCTGGATCACGGTCTAGCACAAACTTCCATTCAAGAGCGGATTCTCGTGCTCTGGAGAGAGCCCGCCAATCAGACTCTCGCTTGGGGGAAGACCCAGCGGAACGGTTGCAAAAACTGCGACTCCAGCCACTTGAAGCTGAATCGCCGCATGGCCATGGATACCACAAAACCATAATCATGCTAACGCTGTACAAAAGTATGCTTTTCACATGATAAGTTGCCTTTGCTTTGGTGATGCCTATGTCTGGTTGAAGGAATTGCTGCTGGTGGAGCATCAACTTGTTGTTGATCCCCCTTGTCCTGAAGGAAGGATCACAGGCCATGGCTGCTGTGCCCTGCCTCACGCGCATGCACCACCTTGCAGCCAGACTGTTGCCTCGAATGAGCCAACTCACAAGCATCGCACATTGCGCTGGCAAGTCTTGAATGAATGCTTGCACACATCCAAAATGTTATCTAATCTATTTACATACCTGAGCGATATGGCGGACAATGAACAACAATCAAGTGACATGAACTGGGCCAAGCAACCTCTAGTGGCCACTCAAAAGAAATGCGGCACTGATTTAGCTTCAACGCCAGCAAGGGTAAGCAAGGAAAGACCAGCTGCAAACATCAGCCTCAGCTTTAAGAACCAGCTCCAAACACATCGCTAGTTCATGCAACCCGCCGAGATCACACGAATCTTCATAATTGCCTGGGAAAGGCTGTAGGCCCCGCCATCCGTTCATCATGCAGCAAAGGTCCTAACCATCTCGGCCTCGGTTCCCAGAATTGCCACGATGTGGTCGGCCCATCAAAAAAATGCTTACCGTTGAGAGTCCCCCATTGCTATCTATATCCCGTATTCAAAATGTCCATCGGCACGACCGGCGGCCTCTGCTGTTTCGCCAACAACGTTGTCTGGTGGTCGTCCGCCAATGCCTCCGGGTGGAGCCCGGGCACGCGCCCCACCTGCCGGCCGGAAAGCAACGATCCCTCAAGAAATGGGTGAAGTGTAAGGCCTGCATCGGGATTGAGCAACGAACTTTGTTGATGGGTAGCGATTTTGCCCACATCACCCACGAGCACTTGTTCCCCAACAGTTTTTGCAGGAAACCAATCCAAAAGTAGATTACATTCCGCAGTTCCCGGCGATATAGCCTGACACCGGCAGAATGAACCGCCAAAGGCCGAAGGCCACAGACTTGCAGGCGCGCACTTCCCGTGGAAAGTCCAAACCAAATATGTCATTGTACAAACGTCAGGTGACTGTCACCAAGGATAACACAACCCTTGCGGGTACTTTCCAAAAATGCCATGAAGGTGGACTGAAGTACTGCGCTCTGCGCCTTTCAGTAAACATTGCACATAAATACGTCGCCACTTGCCTCTGCAGCACCTGGCTCCCAATCAACGTGAAGCCTTTAGCAATGTTCGTCCACAACAGTCCGCGAGCAAAAAGGCCAAATGTACAGCTACTGTGCCTTCCCTCCGTGATAACTTCAGCTCATCTCTCCAGGAGGCCCTTTCCATCCCTGAGCGCGCTGAGTTGTTTCGACCTAGTGGTTGCACGCCCCGATCCAAGGCCGCTGGGCTGTCGATTGTCGTCCCTGTGGAGATCTTATCCGACTTGCCCTGTCTGGCGCGGGCTTGGCGCCGAAGAGGGACGCCGCGAACGTGCCATCGCTGCACTCCAGCATCAAGGTGTCGCGCGGCGTCGCGTCCATGAAGGCAGGACCAGCTGCCGCGACACACGAGTTCCAGCAGCCCAGTGTGAGCGACGCTGGACTTGTCGGAGGATGAGGCCGCTCGCGCGTGTGGAGGGATTCCTCCTGACCTCCTTGCTAGTTCCAGCAAAGTGCGCCCGCGCCAAAACACGCTCCTCCCCGCTTCTCCCAGCGCTCAAAGATCACGTGGTCAACGATCAACCCCTTCACGCAGCTCCACTTTGAAGCCACCAGGGGTGCTTCTCTGTGAAGCGGCCCAAGCCCCTGCATCCAGTCCGTGATCGAGGACAACGCTTGTCCGTCGTGTCTTCAGAGATCCAGCATACGTGGGCTCCATCGGCACCGCATCCCCGGCGGGAAATCGGCGCCAAAGGCAGCCTTTGGCTCCGCGTCGTCCATACTAATGGCTCGCACAAACACCAGACCACACGAGTGGGTAGCCAAAGCAAAAAGGGTTGGCGAGTTCAAAGTGGTCTGCAGCCAAAATGACCCCAAAGTCTCACATGCCTGGCCCTATGACAACAGAGAATGAAAGTCAACACTATCAACTCTGGCATTGTTGGGAGCAGGTAATGATCTCGCTGAAAGATAATGGCATCGATACAGGAAGTACCACGATATCTTCGCCCAAAATCACTGGACAAGTATCCTGACGATCATCCCGCAGCCTGGTCCAGCCCGTTCAATTCAGGGGAAGACAAAGAATCCAAAACGTTCGGCTGACTGGCTTTAAGTCTTGTAGCCAGAGGCCATTGACTGAGCGCTCCTCTGTGCTTATGCCACTGGGTCAAAAGTTGTTGTTTATTACTTTGTTGTTTGTTTCTTTCCCGAAGGGTCGAAGAGCGTCCGATCTTGTGACTTGTTCATCCTGAGGCAAGCTCCTTCAGCAGATTGGTGTTGATCCGGTGCTTTGCCTTGTTGTGTACCTGTCCATCAAGAGGTGAGGGCAGAAAATATACATTCGCTGCTCCGAACAAGGCAACTGCTCCACTCTTGCGCTAAGCGTTTGCATGTCCCGGGCGCACCGAATCTGTGGCTTGGGACTCCATCATCCGTGACACATGCCAGCAGGCGTCCTGCCGCGTCTAAGCAATGGACGGCGTCAGATAAAAGCAAGTGGCTGACCAGCGCAAATAAGTCTTCCCTCCTAACGTGCCACGCTTCGATATACATGCCGTAGAATACTTTAAATGTGGAAAGAGAGGGCCGAATGCGTCCCTCAGGCCAGGCTTACCCGTTTCCAGCTTTTGCAACTCTCGCGCCAGGGACAGAAAAAGTGTATGATGCCGTGGCCTATGGCTTGTGACATACACTTCCAATCTTCATGTTGCACGATGCTATAGGGCAGGAATCTAAAGCGACGAAGAGCTTTTGGAGATTGCCAGCATACCCTGCCCACACCACCAAATCTCAAAGTCAAACAACCGGACTCCCATTTCCTGCAAGGATCATCAAGAGGTTCAACTTTCAAGGAACCCGTAGCTTGGTGTGTTTTGTCACATTTGTCGAGGTTGCATTGCCAGCGTCGAAATGCCAGCATTTGCAGGCCTTGCCTTTTCTTTACCCCGCCCCCCCTCCTGCACTGCTTGATGGCCGTGCAGCACATGGGCAGCAGTTCCATCCCGGTCGAATGCCTGCGCCTCAGCGACTCGGATCGAAGGAATTTCGTGGGTGCGACCCTGGTGCTGTTTGTCAGCTGAATCCCCACTTGGGCCACCTAATCGTCTTGGCCAACCCTTGGCCCTTGAGTCTCTTGGGCAACCCACCACCTGGACTTGTTCCGAGCAGGCCTCGCAGCGGCGAAGGCAACATGGGCATGCGCTGGCTGGCTTCCCAAAAATGGGACGTACGGGCTGTCTTCCAGAATTCAACTTAAGCAGGGTGCTGAAATGATCCCTTCCGGATGAAGGTCATCCGTGAAATGTGTTTTCCCACACCCGAAGAACATACGTCAAAATTCAATTTCAGAAACCCCCTTTTATCCTTTTTCATGCCAAACCCAAATACATAAAAACATGTCCATTGTCTTAACACGATAATCATGGAACATGGTTTTGATTCTCATGACCGTCAAGCGTGCAGCCTGCATGCGTTCCACTAGGATGTTTACGGGGTGTGGCGCCTTTATTCTTAGGGGAAACGGATTGCAACAGTGCCGCCTTGAAAGAGACTCAATGCCATCTGTTTTGAACATGGCCGCAAAGCGGTGCAAAAATGCTCGGGGGGGAAACAGATGCAAGGCAGCGTTATATTTCGAGTTGTTTGAGCGAACTACAAGAAGCTAAAGAAACTGAAGTCCAAGTGGCGGCGTTGAATGCACGCTATGTCAGGTTGCGGTGTCCAACCCCTTGCTCAAACTGGCAGCATGGACCGCATGAGCGTCGCGTGTCCTGTCCCGATTTCCCCGCCTGCCAGTCGGGTCTGTGACGAGCTCTCACCAGCTTAGCTGTGTGCAGCAGCTGCTCCCTCTGCTTTGGGACCTGCAAGGGTTGCTTGATAATTTCATCAGAGTTAAGCGTGGGTTGAGGGTTGGTTGGGTTCAGGGAGGAGCTAATAGCTGGGCTGGATTGAGATGGCTTCGGGTGGGTTACATTTCGGGGCCGGGTCAGGGTTGGCAATGAATGGGTGGTGTTGCTGGGTCAGTTTAGGGTTGCGCTAGAGTAATTGGGTTTGTGTGGGTTGTATGTTTGGAGGGAGCTGAGTGTCATGTTATGTTGACAACGTTTTGCATGTTTTACAGGTGATTTTTGGATACACAAAGCTGGTCAGGAAAGTAAGCTCCATGAATGGTCGGATTGGAGTAATGAGTACGTACTGAAAGTGTTGATTGGCCAATTTTGACTAAGTTACTCTCTTATCCCGATCAAGGCACAACTTCGATATCAACAGCAAGATATTGTAAAGTCACGCAAATCAACCAGCAGGTTGCAAGAGGCAGCCCCAACAAGAATAGGTTGTCTTCAGGCGCTGCCTATTGATACCAAAAGACCCAACAAGCCAGCAAAACAAGCGCTGACAGGCTAAGACCCAAAAGACCCAAAAGACCCACAGGCGCTGACATGCCGAGCGGCGCGACAAGGCTAAGAACATGCCAATGATTTGCAACGCGGGCAGTCAGGACCAGACGGCCCTCCAGAACCCGTTCTTTAATTCATGCTTCATCATCTCATGTTTCTGCGGGAAACCAAGAAACCAGAAAGAAAAAAGGGGGAAAAAAACAAAAAAAATAAGAAGAAAAAGAAGAAGGAAAAAAACCGATCGCCCAGGGAACCGTCCCACTGGGGCCGCACCTCCGAGGGCCACGCGTCCCGCGGCGTCCGCGCCCTTGGCGCCAGCGCCTGAGACCGAAATTCCCAGGGCCCAGTGACTCGGTGACTCACTGGACGAAGTAGATGGAAAACGAGAGTAAGCAAGGAACAACCATGGAACTGGCTTTCTGACTTGTAGCTTCTGGTCATTCGAAACAAGCTTCTGCTGGTCGCCAAGCTCTAGTAAGTATCCGACACGCCGAGCAATGTCGGCGGACTTCACACCAGGATAGAGGATAAACCCCCCCCTAACCCCCCCCCCGCCCGACGTCTATTACGTAGGTTTTTTTTTTTTTTTGGGGGGGGCACGTACCGCGCGGCAATTTGATGACGTTCCACTAAACGTAGTCTTCGGGGAGCCGGTGTCGCAAAACAGGGGTCCCAGGCTCGATTCCCCCTGCCGGCTTTTTTGCTGGCTTGGGCTTCCTGCATCCTTTTGCCGAAAATCTGGAAAAACTCAATGTTTTTGGACGTCCTCTTTGCGAAAACGCTGGAAAAACCGTGTTTTTTTTGCGGGAAATACATACATACATGCATGAATGCATGCATGCATACATACATACATACATGTCATACATACATTACATACATACATACATACATACATGCATGCATACATACATACATACATACATGCATACATGCATTACATACATACCTACCTACCTACCTACATACATACATACATACATACATACATACATACATACATACATACATACATACATTACATACATACATACATACATACATACATACATACATACATACATACATACATACATACATACATACATACATACATACATACATACATACATACATACATACATACATACATACATACATACATACATACATACATACATACATACATACATACATACATACATACATACATACATTACATTACATACATACATACATACATACATACATACATACATACATACATACATACATACATACATACATACATACATACATACATACATACATACATACATACATTACATACATACATACATATACATTACATTACATACATTACATTACATTACATTACTTACATTACATACATACATTACATTACATACATTACATTACATTACACATACATATACATACATACATACATTACATTACATTACATTACATTACATGACATACATTACATTACATTACATACATACATACATACATACATACATACATACATACATACATACATACATACATACATTACATACATACATTACATACATACATACATACATACATACATACATACATACATACATACATACATACATACATACATACATACATACATACATACATACATACATACATACATACATACATACATACATACATACATACATACATACATACATACATACATACATACATACATACATACATACATACATACATACATACATACATACATACATACATACATACATACATACATACATACATACATACATTACATACATACATACATACATACATACATTACATTACATACATACATTACATACATACATACATACATACATTACATACATACATACATACATACATTACATTACATTACATTACATTACATTACATTACATTACATTACATTACATTACATTACATTACATTACATTACATACACACATACATACATACATACATTACATACATACATACATTAAATACATACATGCATTACATACATTCATTCATTCATTCATACATACATACATACATACATACATACATACATACATACATACATACATACATACATACATACATACATACATACATACATACATACATACATACATACATACATACATACATACATACACATTACATACATACATACATACATACATACATACATACATACATACATACATACATACATACATACATACATTACATACATACATACATACATACATACATACATACATACATACATACATACATACATACATACATACATACATACATTACATACATACATACATACATTACATTACATTACATACATACATACATTACATTACATACATTACATTACATTACATTACATTACATTACATTACATTACATTACATTACATTACATTACATTACATTACATTACATTACATTACATTACATTACATTACATTACATACATACATACATACATACGTACATCCATCCATACATACATACATACATTACATACATACATACATTACATACATACATACATTACATTACATTCATACATACATACATACATACATAAATACATTACGTACATACATACTTACTTAGGTACTTACTTACTTACTTACTTGCTTACATTACATACATACATACATACATACATACATACATACATACATACATACATACATACATACATACATGCATACATACATACTTATGTACATGCATGCATACATACGAGAGAGGGAGATTGGGAAGAGAGAGGCTTGGGGGGATGGGGAGGATGGGAGCAGAGGGAGGGAGAGCACACAAGGGAGACAAGGAAGAGAGGAAGAAGGAGAAAAGGGAGAGGACAATGTCGGCGGACTGAGCCGGAGGCTCTAAAGTTTCACCAAATGGATGGGCACACCCATCCTCTTGAATACAAAGGCAGGGCCCTCGACTTCTGAAAGCTCATGGCATTGGGAGCCCGGGCCATGCAGGTCCAGGAGTCACCCTCCTGGAAGACCGAAAAGAGACTGCCCGAAATGGGTATGGGTCAAAATACAGGGGACGAAAACCGGTCCGCAGGTGTCCATTTTCCAGGGATCCATCACAGCCAAATGGCAAGAACCTCAAACAGACCTAGTTTGGCTGGCGAGCCACGTAGCTATTCCGGGGCTTGGACCACAGCCCGGAAGCTCCCCCCCGATTCCACCAGAAAAACTGGCAGCAAGACCTGACGCAGACTGGACCAACCCCCACCACAAGCTAAAAAGGGCACGCATAATCCTACACTGACCCAAAGCCATAAAGAAATCATTGTTGCAGACCTAGCCAAACGTGCCCAGATTTGGCCAACGCACCTATCGGACTTTTTCGTGTGATGCCATGGATGGCATGGGCAACCAAAACGCGCTGCGCCTCCGGCGGGTACTGACCCAGTCGCTCACGGGCAACGCAAAGCACATCCGGCACCTTCGGCACTGCTCACTCAGACCGCTCCCAGAATTAGGACACTTTGGGGCAGCAAAAGTCGCAGTTCCCCATCAAAAAGGTTGGGAAGCCCAAAATGTATGACACCTAGGCACAATTATTTTTACATTCTTACGGTTGGTCAAATGCAAATGTGACAAGAATGTTGTCGACTCTGCCTGTGACGTGCCACGCACGGCATCCAATCTGTTCTCAAGGTCGTCCACCAAAAGCGGACAAAAGAGTAATGGCTCCGGCTTGCTGAACAGACTGATAGCTATCGATAACCTTGGTTGGCCTTGAGCCAGAAGTTTAGACCCATCAGGACGATTTTCCAGAAACACGAGGCTGTTGGGAAACCGATCGATATCTTGCTGTCTAGTGAAACGCAGCAAAACGCAAATCTAGCTGCAAAGCAATATGCGTAAAATTGCTGGAGTCAAAAAAATACAAGGCTCCTGCACGCCTTGGAAGGGAAACGACAATATAAAAGGAACATTCTAGTACCTCCAACTCCTCTTCTTGACAGGGAACCTCGAGATGGCACTCATTAGCCAAGCCACTGCAGAGAGTAGTGATGCTCTCAAGTCCTCCAGTGGTGGCACCAGCTCCTGGCTTTGCAAATCTCGCTTTCAACAGCCCGGACAGTCGAAGGAAAAAATATTGATTCCGTTGGGAAAACCCGCAAGGTCACATTTCGCCCCTTCCAAAGCCCCGGGCTCCGTCTCAATCTCGGAAGCTCCGGAGACCAACGTGGCCAGGTACTCGCTGCGATGCATCAGGTCCTCCCGAACATGGAAAGTGCACGCTTTGATCTCAGGCGTTTGATCTGATTTTCCGCCTTGGCCGAGGGCCAAGGAAGCCCCTGGAGCAAGACGCACCGATTCTGGAGCTTCCGAGTGTCGGTCCTTTGTCTGGCGATCCCTGTAAGCCTCGGCGGACAGCTGACGGTGTTTGCACTGAAGCCAGCGAGGCACAATGCGAACCTGTGACCGAAAAAAGGTGTGTGGTCCATGACTGTCCTGTGGGTGAAATCCCAGTCAAATGGCACGTTGGGCGAAAGTTCGGAGGAGCAAAAGTTCGCTCAAGTGAATGAAACGCCAAGGTTCAAAAGCAAGACTTGCTTCAGCTGGCAACAAAAATATCGGCAGCGCTTTGGGGCCGCCGCCTTCCATGCCAGCACCTGGGAGCGCATCTGCGGGCATGTCGAATGAAGCACGGCAAGCCACAGGGAGGAGGAGGGTCGGAGCCAGGGTTTGCCAGAACGAGACAAAGCATGTCGAGGCTGCGGCCAAGCAAACGTGTCTCAATCGTTCAATTTTGTGAACTGGATGTGCGGAATAAAGATGGCCGCAGCTTCTGCTGGCTTCACGTCCAGTGCCATGAACTACATGTGTAGGACAACTGGCTGTAAATATGAAATGTACTCCAACGTTGAACAGTTTCAGCTATTGGAAACTGAAACCTGTGGAAAATGCCGTTGGTTGAATGCTAACAGTTTGTGATTCCTTGACTGGGAGCCAAAAGCGACTGCAAACGTGTGGTGGGTTTTGATCCCGCTACTTGCTAGGAAATAGAAGCAACTAGTGCCCACGTGGCCCAAGCGTATGGGTTCCAAGGAAAAAGCGGCGGCTGAGCTGGAGCACTCCCTCCCCTGGTTTGATGCTCCGCAGCATGCGCGGCGTGCGGGTCCGCGGGGTGGTGCCCATGGCTTGACAACGTGGCCCGCCGAAAGTCTTGGGCAAGTCTCTTCGCAAGAAAACGCTCTGATGGGAGCAGCCTGACTCGCTTCTCATAGGGCCCGATCGCATTTTCTCCGAGCCAGACCTGTCTGCTTGAAGCTGTTTCCGCCAGCGGGAACACCATGTCTATATGACTCCTCGGGCATGTGAAGCATGTGTAGTTCCTGAAGTGGTTTGTGCTCTTGCCCTTTCCATGCTCCTGATTGAAGCCACAAACGTGCGGCGACGTACACAACATGATGGACCAATGTCAATGATTGTGCTAGTCTGTGAAACCTTCTGCACAAAAGCCTTCCCCAACAAAAAAACACAAACAAATGGATTGACCTGATGTTGATTCACGTCTAACTTGCCCCCATGGTTCCAAACGGCTACAAGGCGGAATTCCAGTCTCAAGGCCCGGGCCAGCCACGGCGGCTCCTGCCCATACACCCTGAGAGGGAAGCAGTGGCACAGATCAACGGAGGCGTTGCAGTCACGTGAACGACGGTGAAAATATCTGGCTACGGGGGTCATTGGAAAATTCATGACTGGCTCTCGTGAGAAAATAGGCGTGCCCCCTTTGTGGGAACCTTTGATGTGCTAATTGGAGGGTGTTCCCCAAGTATTCAGTGTGTTTGCAAGCCTCCCGCCCGTCCTCGCGCTGGGCAGCACCTGCGCGGCATGTCAACGAAGCAACACCCCACGAAATCCAAACCAGTTATATAGTTATATCCAAGCCAGACAAATGGCGATTGGTCAAATCACACCCCAGTCTATGCAAAATACATACCCTACCTCGTACCCTTGTGAAGGAATAGCCAAGCCCGGCCATCATGCTTGTTTGAGCTATTTCTGAACGTGTTGCAAGTCGCATCTGTGTTGCACTCTAGTATCATTAAGTTATCTGTGTGCGTCTGCAAACCAGAGTTGCTCCTGCCGGTTGCGCCATGTTTGAAAACACTCTAGGCGTCTTGAAGCGTTGAATGCACATCTCGCTGGCCCTTTCACTTATACAAGGTGTTTTTGCCAAGCAGTGCAAAAACAACCAAACCAACCACGCAGTTCTGCGAGTCTCCCAACAGCCCAATCGAGGTATTCGAGCTTTGAGTCAGCCGAAAGATTGCCAACTTTGATAGCAAACAGGTCTTTTTCCCCGGCCTGGCTTGCAGTCCTTGCAGTCTCGCTGCACCTTGGCAACCAAGGAAGCCCAGCATTGCCCAATAAAAAAAAATCCAGGCGAGACTTGATCTGCGGTTCGTTGCAACTCGCCAAGATGCGATGCAAGGGCCACAGGTCCACTGGTGAGCTCAAACAAGCGCCCAACCTTCTCAGGAGTAACTGAAGATGGTGCCTCCTGTCACGTCAGAGCGCAAACAAATCCACACAGTGCTCGCACTTTGCACACCCACCATTGATGCCTGCTTGCCATTCTCACCAACAGCCTCAGCCACACACAAAATTAACTCCATGATACCTGTCCAAACCAGAAAGGCTTGAAAGTCCAAAAACGGCACCGACGATCCCCTACGCATGAACAACAAGCTCCTTCTGAGTCATAATCAAAACCTGGCAGTACAAGGGTCTACCCAAAAGCATGTAAAGAATCAAAACGGCGGCCGCACCTGCTTATGGCTGGGACTGCAATCTACCCGCATGGTAATTCTGGCTTGATGTGAGGCGATCAAAATGGGCGTCCCGCCTCTGGCTCGTGGATCGCTGGCGGACCCTTGCCTCTCTCTACGCACAGACACACACACACTGACTACAACTTGATCGCTCTCAGGTCTCTGGCCAAATGTCAGAGCGCTATTGTTGGAGCTAGCTCGCTCAAAACAAAGCAAGGAGTATGCCCTGGCCAGCCTCTTGCAGGGGTGGCAATGGTTGACACCACCTGGGCTCTCCACTTTCAACACGCAAACGTTCCTGTTCGTGACTTCAAGGGAGTAAAAGACCTGGAACAAGTCAAGGGCTGGTCCATGTCTACAAATTGATATTATACTTTGCATGTGTGCAACCCAAGTGAGTCACAATGAAACCTGGTATTAAAATTGTCTACCCAAACAAATGTGGACTACAAAGGCGGCCGCACCTAATTCTCCTTGAGACTGCCCCTTACTAACCTTCATTTACCCGAGTTCTGATTCTGGCTCAAGTAAATATTGCAAGGATGACGAGGACCTTTTGAATTTTCTGGCGAGGTACCGCGAAACAGGCGCTCGTTTGACCGGGGGAAATGAACATCTTTGTCCAGTGTGCGTCTGCTTGCAAGGCTTAGCCCTCGGCTGGTCGAGCTAAGGCTCCACACACACCATACCTCAGATTACGTGCGCAAGATGGTTTCAATCACACCACTTTCACAAATATGGCAGGGCCTCCATGTTGCGACAAGTGACGATGAATCCCTTGCAAGGGTTGAGCACAAAGCCAAGCCTTTACGCTACCCTTGTCTGCCCTACCACGGGCAGCTGAAGCCCTTCTTCATTCACTTAGCATCTTCCATCCCTACGGGCTTGCTGTGAAGCTTTGAAATTTAGCTAAAGATCATTGAAGCTTCAACTTGGTTAGCAAGGCAACCTTGCGAAAGTAACACAGCGGAACCCTGTTAAGTCTTCTTTGGACTCTGCACTCTGTGCCAGTAAGGCATGCATTTCACAAACAATTGCTGATGTCTGCAGACGTGCTTAGCTAACTGAGAAAAATTGCGATGTGTTGCTGAACGTGGGAACGACGCTGCAAACAAGTTGAAACTTTGCCAACAAAGTTGAAGTCCGAGACAAAAGAGAGAAACTGAAGCATGAAGCAAAGGAAAACAAATAAAACCTAGAGGCCACACATCAAGGCTAATTTTGCTCTTCATTTGCATTTGCTCCTGTAGCATTGAAACACCAGGTGACCGGTTGTCCAGCCGCCCCCACAAGGGTTGTCGGCTGAAATCATGTGATTTTAGTATGGTCATGCAAAAACACTGCGATTTCTTGCGATTTCAGAATCTAACTGATTGTTTTCAATAGTGAAAGTGTTGGCCGGGCTGATAGAATGCTGTCCCATCGCGTTGTCGCTCAGCGAAACAATCGTGATTGAAAGGGCCGCAAAAAATAAGCTGGTGTCCACGCCATCAAGG
>CAUJNA010001763.1:22500-30000 GCA_963377175.1 Effrenium voratum | reverse complement strand
TGACCATCTCACATAGATTTGATTGTGCGCCGCCCGCCCGCCTCATAGCACAGCGTATCAACACCTCGTCGATTTGCATTTTGGTGCCATGATCACTCCTTCAAACAGCCACTCCGGCTAGTGTGTGTGTGTGTGTGTTTTTTTTTGCTCTCTCTTTTTTCTCAGGAAAGGGAGCCAGCCAATTGTTGAGCTAAAATCAGGTAAAACACAGGTGCCATCTGGAGCAAAAGTAAACAGAAGGGTTTGTATCCAGAATCTAAGTGCAAACATGCTCCACTTGTCTACAAATGAAGCTGAGATCCTGCTTTGCCAGCGGCACGGCCACGCAAATCGCCCGATTTGCGGAGACTCAAACCAATGGAACCTGAAGACTGTAGAATCGGGCCAGCGGCAAGCTGGGTGCAAGGCCTGCCACAGTTGCTCCCAAGGTTTTCACCTCGGTTGGGGTTGGGGGGATCCTTGTAAGCATCAAAGCCCAGTGCTGGCTGGGGGGTTCGGTTTCGAGTTGAGAAGTTGAGACAAACGTCTGCATCTCCCCCCTGCACATGCAATATGGCTGTGTTTGTTTGTTGCCGGGGGACCCTCTGTTGGATATCATTTGGGCATTTGTGTCCAATCACTTTTTGAGGGGGTTCCCTATTGACATTCATAGCTATGTTCTTTTTGCTGTGGAATCATTGAGAGGACTTCGCGTAGAACTGTGTGTCCTCTCCACCAAAGGCAGCCTGCATGATGTCAAGCAAACACCGCATCCAAGTGTACCAGGATGGCATGCTGCCTACTGCGCACCGCGAAACATTGGTCGCGTTGTCCTGCGCAGTTTGCTAGCACCATTTTTGCCGCTGGCTGGGTCCAGTGCGAGAATTTTCACCCAGCTGCTAAAACCATAGAGAGACAAAAAAAGCTAGCAAACTATTAGGTCAACCCGGCAGGGTTTCTAGCTGGTGACTAGGGGCAAAGGCGTACAGACCGTGTGTTCACTTCTCCGTTGTGGCTTCTTGGACAAGATTCTCGAAAAGTGGTATCCCACTCTCAAATCCCTATCCACAGAACCCCTTCACTTTACAAGATTGCTTACTTGTAGTTGTGACTTAACCTGGCTTGCTGCCGCGTCGAGATTGGCCTTCTGCTACGAAAAAACAACTGCCAGGATTGGAAAATGGAAACATGTAAAGCAAATAAGCAGGCCTGGTAGGGGATGCTTCCATCTTGAAAGGCGGGCGCCTGCACAAGGCGTGGCTCTGCAAGGGAGCATCCAAAAGCTGCAACCCAGAGGATCCCGAACAGCCAACCAAATCCCACACTTCATTCAACCCACCAGTGCCACATCTCTCTGGATCCCTCAAACGTACCGGCAAAACATGAGGTTCAAGCCTTCAAACAAGTCGTCAGTTTGTTGCCGTTGAAACCTTACCCCATCTGCACTCCATCGACATGCCAATACAAGTCAGCGCCCAAAAACAAAGTTACCAAATCATGGCTAAAAAAGGCATCATCAAGGAGGGAACCATCCTGGAAGTGTGCCACATGTTGGGTCCAAATGCAACCACGGCACTTACACGCCCTTAGCACGAAATAAGTGCACAACAATTTCCCGCATAAGCTGCAAAAGGGAGAAAAAAAAAGCAAGCCTTTACATTGGCCCCACCTACTGCACTAGCAGATCCACCACCGTCCGCCCACGCTTTCGCCATCAGCCGGCCTCGTAGAGGAGGGTTCCATCCTGAAAGGCGGCTGGTGCCTGCACACGGCAGGGCGCAAGGGATGAGCGTCTACGTGATCCGCGTTTCACCCAAATGCCCACCCATGTTTTATTGAAACCAACCCCACCACTAAGCATAATTTCCCTCAAACGCTCATGCATGCCAGGTTTATGTGATAACTCTGGAAAGCCCTAGATACATAGTGTGGATTCAAGCCTTCTCGCAAATATTATGTTTGTCGCCATTCCAACCTCTCTCCACCTGCACTCTATGACATGTCAACACGAGTCCGCCCCAGAAAGCATATCAGTAAAACAACAACAGAGTCCATGCTCTCCCTTACTCTCCAGCATTCAGCGGCACGGAATGCAAGGACACGTTGCCCACGTGACTGCAAAAAGCATAAGAGACAAGACTCTCTCGCAACAACATAAACAGCCGGCCTCGTAGAGGAGGGTTCCATCCTGAAAGGCGGCTGGTGCCTGCACACGGCAGGGCGCAAGGGATGAGCGTCTACGTGATCCGCGTTTCACCCAAATGCGCACCCATGTTTTATTGAAACCAACCCCACCACAAAGCATAATTTCCCTCAAACGCTCATGCATGCCAGGTTATGTGATAACTCTGAAAAGCCCCAGACACATAGTATGGATTCAAGCCTTCTCGCAGATCTTCCGTTTGTTGCCATTCCAACCTCACTCCCCCTGCTCTTTATGCACATGTCAACACCAGTCAGCCCCAGAAAGCATATTCCATTAAAACAACCGCAGCGCCCATGCTCTCCCTTACTCTCCAGAATTCAGCGGCACGGAATGCAAGGACACGTTGCCCACGTGACTGCAAAAAGCATAAGAGACAAGACTCTCTCGCAACAACATAAACAGCCGGCCTCGTAGAGGAGGGTTCCATCCTGAAAGGCGGCTGGTGCCTGCACACGGCAGGGCGCAAGGGATGAGCGTCTACGTGATCCGCGTTTCACCCAAATGCCCACCCACGTTTTATTGAAACCAACCCCACCACTAAGCATAATTTCCCTTCATGCATGCCAGGTTTATGTGATAACTCTGGAAAGCCCTAGATACATAGTGTGGATTCAAGCCTTCTCGCAAATATTCTGTTTGTCGCCATTCCAACCTCTCTCCACCTGCACTCTATGACGTGTCAACACGAGTCGGCCCCAGAAAGCATATTCCAGTAAAACAACCACAGCGCCCACGCTCTCCCTTACTCTCCAGCATTCAGCGGCACGGAATGCAAGGACACGTTGCCCACGTGGACTGCAAAACGAATACGAGGCGACATGTCAGTCCGCATCCGTCCGCCCACTCTCTCGCAACAAAAATGACAGCCGGCCTCGTAGAAGAGGGTTCCATCCTGAAACGCGGCTGGTGCCTGCACGCGGCATGGCTCAGGGGATGAGCGTGTCCCCAACATCCCAACTGTCCGAAGTCTTTTTGGCCAACTCAGCAATATTTCCGGATTGATTGTGTAAGCTGTGTACCGCTTGGAATTTCAGTATATTCAGTCCAGGCCAATTGCACCCAAACTCAGCACAACGTGTCGAACCAACACTACCTCTCTGCCCTGAAGGTCAACACCCAGGATTGCTGTCCAATGCTCAGCACATGACACGAGAACTTGAAAGCGCAAAGAACAATCCCACCACTCTGCAAGGCAAACTTCATATGTTCGAAGACTTGTTGAAAGGATTGGACTCGACAGCAATCTGGTCACCAGTAGGCTTATGCGGCCTCGGGCGGCATTGCCCTGCAACCACTCGTCAGGTCGCTCACGCGCTCCACAGCGCCATCAAGCTGATCAAGCGCCAATCCACCAGAGCAAGGTGCTTGTGCCTGCACGCGTGTCTTGGTTGGCAACTTTTGAGCCGCCCCTGGACCAGGATTCAATAACACCCGAGCGCTTCGTCTCGAAGCATAAAGTCCAAACTAACCCACCGATGTGTGCTCTCTCAATGTATTCCCGAAAGTTGAAATGCCACAGGTGTACGAAGCCAGAAGCTCCAAAACATTTGTCTCGCTTGCACATGGAACCAACAGCTTGAACTTGCAAAGCTGAAAGCGAGTTTCCGTTGCAAGCAACTTGGTGTCTTCTCCCCGGCCTCGGGCGGCATTGCCCATGAGACACTCAACCGGTCGCTCACACCCTCCGCAGCGCCATGAGGCTTGTCCACTGCCTTCCAAAAAGGAGAAGGCTCTTGTGCCTGAACGCAAGGGTTGGAGCTGAGAGAACACACTTTGCTGTGGAGACTCCAACATGTACAATGCCTTGGTGCCTGATATCAGGCATAGGTATTTCAAAACCGCAGCAAAATGATTTGGTCGCTGTTCATCGAAACAAACCAGAAATCAAGCCAACCAAACAAAACAACCCATATGTTCAGTCCCAAATTGCTCCCAAACTCAACACGACGCGTCCAACCAACACCGCGCAATATCATACCTCCCATGCAACACAAAAACGCCCCAAACGTCAACATACCAGGGATTGTTGTCCTCTGCTCAGACAGTTTTGTTGACCCGGCCTCGGGCGGCATTGCCCCGAAGGGACTCGTCCGGTCGCTCACGCGCTCCACAGCACCATCAAGCTCATCAAGCGCCGGCCCACCGGGGCAAGGCGCTTGGGCCTGACGCGTGTCGTGGTTTGCAATTGTTCAGACACCCGAGTGCTTCGTCTCAAAGCACAGAGTTCCAACTATCACCCACCGAGCATGTGTGCTCCTGTCTTTCAATGTATCCCCGAAATTTGATTTGCCGCAAGTCTAGAAAGCCCAGAACTCAGAAATTGTAATCCGCTTTGCAAATGGATTCTCAAGATTGAATGGTGCAAAGCTGAAATCTAGTTTCCGTTGCTTGGTGACGGTTGCACTAGTCGCCTGGTGTTTTGGGAGCCATGACTGTCAAAAACGGTGGGTGTTTACTCATTTCGCTCGCAGCGTTGCAGCCATCAACATGCAAAACTACTTGGTTCGACTAACTGCGCAACATTTTTGCCAATGCCCCCAACAAAGCATTGGGCTACACAGTTCCCAAATTTTGTCTCCACACGAATTGGTAAGTTCTTTGTTTCACATGAAGAGAAACATCCGAATGATTGTTACGCCTGATGAAAGTTGGTGGTGGCTCACCTAATGAAAGATCTTCACTTTGAGAATACAATGCACCATCAAAATAATGCCAAAAAACATGCTTGCTGACAAGAATTCAACAAGCCATGGTCTGTACATCTTCCCAGGATTCAAGTGGGCCAGGGTCAGCCAACATCCCCACCAAGCCGTGAACAGAACCAGGGACCGAACGTAATCATAAGAAAAATGACAAAAACAGTCTTTCATAGCATTCGACCAGCGCAACCGTGACCAACAAGTTCATTCTGTTGCCCCTGCCTCCGGCGGCATTGCCCATGAGACACTCAACCGGTCGCTCACACCCTCCGCAGCGCCGTGAGGCTTCTCCACTGCCTTCCGAAAAGAAGAAGGCTCTTGTGCCTGCAGGCAAGGGTTGGAACTGAGAGAACACACTTTGCTGTGGAGACTCCAACATGTGAAATGCCTTGGTGCCTGATATTAGGCATAGGTATTTCAAAACCGCCGCAAAATGATTGGTTCGCTGTTCATCGAAACAAACCAGAAATCAAGCCAACCAAACAAGACAACCCATGTGTTCAGTCCAGAATTTCTCCCAAACTAAACACGACGCGTCCAACCAACACTGCGCAATATCATGCCTCCCATGCAACACAAAACGCCCCAAACGTCAACATACCAGGGATTGTTGTCCTCTGCTCAGACAGTTTTGTTGACCCGGCCTCGGGCGGCATTGCCCCGAAGCGACTCGTCCGGTCGCTCACGCGCTCCACAGCACCATCAAGCTCATCAAGCGCCGGCCCACCGGGGCAAGGCGCTTGGGCCTGACGCGTGTCGTGGTTTGCAATTGTTCAGACACCCGAGTGCTTCGTCTCAAAGCACAGAGTTCCAACTATCACCCACCGAGCATGTGTGCTCCTGTCTTTCAATGTATCCCCGAAATTTGATTTGCCGCAAGTCTAGAAAGCCCAGAACTCAGAAATTGTAGTCCGCTTTGCAAATGGATTCTCAAGATTGAATGGTGCAAAGCTGAAATCTAGTTTCCGTTGCTTGGTCACGGTGCACTAGTCGCCTGGCGTTTTGGGAGCCATGACTGTCAAAAACGGTGGGTTTTGGCCCATTTCGCTCGCAGCGTTGCAGCCATCAACATGCAAAACTACTTGGTTCGACTAACTGCGCAACACTTTTGCCAATGTCCCCAACAAAGCATTAGCCCAAATTTCGTCTCCACACGAACTGGTAAGTTCTTTGTTTCACATGAAGAGAAACATCCGAATGATTGTTACGCCTGATGAAAGTTGGTGGTGGCTCACCTAATGAAAGATCTTCACTTTGAGAATACGAGCTGCCTTTGGCCAACACAATGCACCATCAAAATAAATGCCAGAAACCACGTTTGCTGACAAGAATTCAACAAGCCATGGTCTGTACATCTTTCCAGGATTCAAGTGGGCCAGGGTCAGCCAACATCCCCACCAAGCCGTGAACAGAACCAGGGACCGAACGTAATCATAAGAAAAATGACAAAAACAGTCTTTCATAGCATTCGACCAGCGCAACCGTGACCAACAAGTTCATTCTGTTGCCCCGGCCTCCGGCGGCATTGCCCATGAGACACTCAACCGGTCGCTCACACCCTCCGCAGCGCCGTGAGGCTTCTCCACTGCCTTCCGAAAAGAAGAAGGCTCTTGTGCCTGCAGGCAAGGGTTGGAACTGAGAGAACACACTTTGCTGTGGAGACTCCAACATGTGAAATGCCTTGGTGCCTGATATTAGGCATAGGTATTTCAAAACCGCCGCAAAATGATTTGGTCGCTGTTCATCGAAACAAACCAGAAATCAAGCCAACCAAACAAGACAACCCATGTGTTCAGTCCAGAATTTCTCCCAAACTAAACACGACGCCTCCAACCAACACCGCGCAATATCATGCCTCCCATGCAACACAAAACGCCCCAAACGTCAGCATACCAGGGATTGTTGTCCTCTGCTCAGACAGTTTTGTTGACCCGGCCTCGGGCGGCATTGCCCCGAAGGGACTCGTCCGGTCGCTCACGCGCTCCACAGCACCATCAAGCTCATCAAGCGCCAGCCCACCGGGGCAAGGCGCTTGGGCCTGACGCGTGTCGTGGTTTGCAATTGTTCAGACACCCGAGTGCTTCGTCTCAAAGCACAGAGTTCCAACTATCACCCACCGAGCATGTGTGCTCCTGTCTTTCAATGTATCCCCGAAATTTGATTTGCCGCAAGTCTAGAAAGCCCAGAACTCAGAAATTGTAGTCCGCTTTGCAAATGGAATCCAAACATTGAATGGTGCAAAGATATGCAAAGATTAAAGCGAGTTTCCGTTGCAAGCAGCCTCCGGTGTCTTCTCCCTGGCCTCGGGCGGCAGTGCCCATGAGACACTCGACCGGTCACTCACACCCTCAGCGCCATTGGTCTGGTCCGCCCGCCAATTCGGAGAAGGCTCTTGTGCCTGACGCGGAAGGCGCAGCGATCTGTTTCTGTGCAGGTGTCAGTTTCTTCCTTTGGAGCAGCTTTTTGCGAGTGGCCAAAAGCTGACCAAGAAACATGTGTGGTGTTTCCCTTCTGCAAGTCTCTTGGCCTCAAGACTACCCGGTTGCCTGCCTCAACGCCAGTGCTCTCGCAGCCATCTTTCCTGTCAACCCAGGTTGCAAAGTCCCTAAATCAGCA
>CAUJNA010001763.1:0-17500 GCA_963377175.1 Effrenium voratum | reverse complement strand
GATCAATTTTGATGCAATATTGCGGCAACGAGAATCAACCATGGATCAATATTGGAATCTCTCTCTGTAGAGGGGGTTTCCAGTCCCCCGGCTCCTTGCTATATGTGCTATATGTACTATATGGCTCTTACACGCCAACCCACTCAACCCCCACACTCTCCGGGCTCCTTGCTATATGGCTATATGTACTATATGGCTCTTACCCGCCAACCCACTGAACCCCCACACTCTCCGGGCTCCTTGCTATATGTCCTATATGTGCTATATGTTATCGAGACGCGCGTTAAAATACACTATATGTGCTACACAATGCATATTTGGTACATGTTGAGATGCTATGTGTATAGTATACAGCTCTGCGGGTTGGCGTGTAAGACCCATATAGCACATATAGTACATATAGGAGCCCGGAGACTGTGAGGGTTCGGCGGCTTGCCTTGTAAGAGCCATATAGCACATATAGGACGTATAGCAAGGACCCGGGGGACTGTGAGGGTTCGGCGGCTTGGCACTCCGGTACGCGCGCATTCTCCGGGGCAGTGCGGACGGGGACTTGTTTCGCACATTTTTGCATGGTTTTTGCATGGATTTTGCATGGTGCGGTTTTTTGCATGACATGATTTTGACATGTGGAACAGCTTGTTTTTTGCACGGTTTTGCATGTGGATTGCATGAGTTTGGCCTCGGCATGTGGTTCAGCCCCCGCGTGGAAGCGCCCCTCCCCCCCCACCGTTTTTTTCTCGTCAGGCCGCATGTCGGACATCCTGGCGAAGCACAACTCCGCGTGGCGCTGGGGGGGGGGGCGGGGTTGGGCAGTGCTGAGCGGGCACCGTAGTGCCGAGCAGGCACAGCGCCGAGCAGGCACAGTGCCGAGCGGGCACCGTAGCAGGCACAGTGCCGAGCGGGCACTTAGGTAACGTGCCGAGCGGGCACTTAGGTAACGTGCCGAGCGGGCACCGTAGGACGTGCCGAGCGGGCACAGTGCCGAGCGGGCACCGTAGGAGTGAGCAGGCACAGCGCCAAGCAACGTTGTGTCGTGGGGCCAGAAAGTGGCAGGCCACTGTACAAGTGGCACGGAGGCCACTGTGAAAGTGGCGGCCGCTGTACAAGTGGTTGAGCACGGGTTCGCCCAACGACTCTTAGTACGGGTTCGCCCAACCTCATTTGATACTAGCTTGCCCAACCCACTGAACCTTCACACGGCTCCTTGCTGCGGAGGCTTCGATACCGAGCGCGCCACGTTCCTGCCCGGCATCAAAGCCCGGCCGCGCCAGCCGCGCCACCTGCCTGGCATAGAAGCCCCACCCTGGCGCGCCACCTGCCCGGCATTGGAGCCAGCCTGCCAAGCCGCGTTCTCAATCCTGTTGTCCCCAGGATTGCCCCCTTCAATCCGGTTGTCACCCCAGGATTGCCCCCTTCAATCCTGTTGTTAGCCCAGGATTGCCCCCCTCACAACAGGATTGCTCCGAAGCCCCTCAGCCTGCCGCCGCCCATTAGGCCCGCGTTTGGCCCCGCCAGAGTTCCTGAAGGGCGTCGATTTTGCTCACGAGCCGCGGGCGTCGACGTCGATTTGGGTCATCTCACGGAGGCGACCGACGTCGATTTTAAGCTGCTCACGCAGGCGGTCGGTTTCGATGTGGAGCTGCTCATGGAAGGTGATGACTTCTTCTCGTGCAGGGCACCGGTTTTGAATTTGAACCGCGCCTCAAGGTTGATGGTGTCGGTCAAGAGCTGATCACGACGGACGTCGGTTTCGTCTGGGAGCCACTCATGGAGAACGTCGGTTGCGATCGCAAACCGCCTCCAGGCGGCGTCCGTCTCGATTTTGAGCAGCTTCCGGAGGCCGTCGGTTTCGACTTGTTCTGCCATCGGTTGCTCGGCATCTGTGCGCCGGCGACTCCTCCTCCAATCGTCGCTCTTCCTCTTCTTGCACCCACTGCTGGTTTGCAAGGTGCAGCCGACGCATCTCGTCGGGCTCCTGGCGCTGGGCGTCGCACAGCCTTTTCTGGTTTGCGAACCAGCAGTCCCAGACAGCAACGTCGGCCTCCCACTTCTCGAGCAGGTCTCGCTGCGAAACCATACAGGCTTGCGGGCGCGCCGGAGAGGCCATGATCTCAAGATGAGAATAGAGGCAGCTGTGTAGGTGCGAGTTGTTTAAAACCCACAGGCGCCATGCCCGCCGCGGCAGAGACCACTGGAGGCCAGCAGGATGAACGCACCGCCGCGCTGGCAAGTCTCCCGCCTGCTGGCATCGCTCCCGGCTTCAAATTTGGCAAGTAAAGCAAAGGAATGGGGAAGATCAAGCTGTTTCCCACCTCGTTCGTCACAAGCCACTTCTACCTGGACGACTTCGTGCAGTCCAGCGAGGACCCCAACCCCCGGCCTCTGTGCTGGGGGAGCCCGGCAACCAGGACGACGGGGCCAAGAGAGTCGGAGTGTTTTGCGAGCAACACCGACCTGGAGCTGTGGAGGAGGTGGAAGGGCGTTATCGACAACAGCCCTTTCCGGGTCAGGGGCGCAGCGCGAGGTGGCACAACTCCGGTTCGACCGAACAAGAGGCGCCGGGAGGCGCCGCACGCTGCGTCGGAGGCACTGGAGTAAAACGATGGGCAGGCACGCACATCGGGGCGTTGCGCCCACGCAGAACTCTCGCACCTCCTCGGCGGAGTGCCAGGCGCCTCCCAGGTCAGCTTCCGTCGCGGAGAGCAGCGCGCCGCAAGTTCAGCACGACGGCTCCATCCGCCCCCGTGCGAGTCCGGGCGTCGCCGTCCGCGTGATCCGCTCGGCACTGTGCCCGCTCGCACTGTGCCCGCTCGGCACTTCTAACCTTTAGTGCCCGCTCGACACTGCCTACCACTGTGCCCGCTCGGCACTCCTAATTCCTCGACGGAGGGGCCGACGACGTCACGCTGGCCACCCTGGGCAAGGTGCTGCTGGAGCCCACGCTCACCACACTGGGAAATTTTTTGGTGCGCTCCAACAGGCAGAGCTCTGTGGCGTCGGCCAGCCAGCTTCACGGTGGGGAGGCATCACCCAGCGCCTTCGTGCGCACCTACACACTGACGTCGGGGACTCCTTCGGCTGCCGGACCGGCTGGGCCTCCGACTTGGTGATGTGCGTCAGCGCTGCCGACAACGACGTGGGCGTCACCGGCACCTTCCTCGGCACGGCCCAGGGAGTCTGCCCTAAGTCTGCAAAAGTAGTAAATTTAGTATGGCAGCGATTTACTCGAAAATTTACTATTTACTAATCTCATTTTACTAGGCCAAGTAAAGTAAATTTACTAGTAAATAAATTTAATAGTAAATGTAAATTTCGTTACTAGTAAAAAAAAAGCAGTATTTTTCAGTACTTCTCTGGTATGTTTCGTGAGCTGCCTCGAACGCATTTTTCCTGAGCCCAAACATTTTTCTTAGCCTTGAGTAGTGGGAACATGTTTCTGAACAATGTGTGTTACTTGAGACATGGTCTTGCCTCCCTATGAATCGTTTGATTTACGTGCGCATGTCGCGGCTTCGAAGGCTGTGCGCTTACATCCTGTGATTGCAGTTTTCTTGGCTAGCACACAGCTTGTGGCATCATGAGCAGCTGGAGATTTGCGGCCTGGGCGGTTGGGATAGACACCGACAGCCTGGGAGGACGTTGATCCTGGGCCAGGCGCTTTATCATTTTCACGTGATCGCGATGGAGTTAGAAGCAATTCTGTCGTGGCAGTTTTGGTATTCGATGTGAATATGGAAGAGAAGCAGGTCTTTGCGTTTTTTCGCTGCAACGGGCGATGAGGCTGTGCAATGCGAGAAAAAAGAAACAAAGGCGCGGGGGTCATGTTTGCTTACTTGTGTGACGCCGGTCTGCGTGATGGGCCCAGTGTCTCAGCTTACTTGTGAGCTCACTTACTTTTGCAAGAAAGATATTGTGCAACGCGGGGACTTTTGTGAAGTGGATACTTGTGACGTTTGCGATGGATGTGGAGCTTTTACTTGTGAAGCAGCCGCCCATTTTTTACTTGTGAAGCAACCGCCTCGCTGTTACTTGTGAAGCAACCGCCTCGCTTTTACTTGTGAAGCAGCCGCCCATTTTTTACTTGTGAAGCAGCCGCCTCTCTTTTACTTGTGAAGCAGCCGCCTCGCTTGCCAACCCCTTCGATCGTGACACCGGTGTTGCTTGCACAATGTTTGCCGGACGTTTTACTTGCGAGGGGTCTGGTGACTTGGCCATGACCACTATTAGACTATAGGGCCCCACAGAAAGCGAAAGTTACTTGTAAATGGACGTTTACTTGTGTGGATTGTGCGCTTTACGTGTGCATTTCCACATCCGCGCCGGCCTTGTTTGACAAAATGCATCTAGAGAGGGCGTGCAGCTAAGCCACAGACACAGGTAAACTAGTAAACCTATCAATCCCAGGCACAGGTAAACCATTGTCCAGGCTTCCAACTCCATTTCAGCCAATCACAGGCAACCCAATCTCAAGTAAACCAAACTCACAAACTCCAAACCCAGTGCAACCAAGAAGAAGCATATACAAGGAATCTAACCAGTTGCCTGAAATCTAATCCCAGACTGTGAGGATCCGCAAGTAAAGGAAGAGCAAGCAAACCAACCAGCAGAACTCTTATCTCAAGTAAACACGTGGCAGCTGCATCAACCTCAAGTACACCACAACCTCAACAAACCAGTTCCACCACATGACAAGCAACCCACAATCCGCCAACTGACCCACCCATTAGTACAGCACAACCTAAGCTGCCGAGCAGGTCACGTGTCAACATGGCTTCCGATGACCGCTTCAGGCTCTACGTCCGGAACGTGCGGAATGTTGGGGAAGTGGACCATCCGGGCGGCGCTGGAGAGCGTGGGCTGCTACAACCTGGTGACCATCCAGACGTGCAGGAGGCGCTGGAGCGACAGCCGCAGCAAGGGGGAGCACATGAGCATGTTTCTCTCCTTCGGGGATGCGCCTTGGCAGAAGTGTTTGTCGCTGACGGGGTTCGCGTTTGCAGATTGGTGTTCACCAGGCATGCGTTTTGAAGCACATTGAAACGTAGATGCCTTTTTTAAAGCAAGAGCTCTTGTAATTCGAGGTGTATTTACTTGCGATTACTTGCGACTTACGTGGTGATAGACTTTTTCTTGAGAAACTTGATGGTCGGCATTGAAAATCATTTAAATTCTTTGCAGGAGCAGAGCATGAACGATGGCATCTCCTGCATTTGCGCAAATCCGGATTAGGAGCAACTTAGCAGCAGTGGCCGGCCGTTGGAGCCGTCGATAGCGCTGCCGCCCCCGGCTTGTGGACGAGATGCGGCGCCTTTACCTGTGCCGCTGGCACCCTCTGCCTTACCTGCGCCCTTGCCACCGCCAGCACCACCGACTCACGGTGTCACTAGTGCTACGACCAAGTGGGCGCCGCCCATGTCGTGCTCACTTCAATATGGAGTCCAGCATCATGGTCACAGTAATTCTTGTGGATGCGTGTCGCAAGTAATCTCTTTACATGTGAAACCAGTAGATCACAAGTAAAGGTTTCACAAGTGGACATGTGTACAGCTACATTGTTGCTCAAGTTGGGGTTGCAACTCAAAGATTGATCGATCATGATAAGTGTCTTCCCAGGTAACGACTTCACACGTCAAACAAAGAAGCCGCCTTCACACGTAAAACAAAGGAGCCGCCATGGTATTTATCTCCTCGCCTTCGTGCCAACTTCTCCAAAGATCCAATCAGCTCGTCCAGGTCAGCTGCTGCTGCTTGTAGATCTGCGCCTCCTCCTCCTCCTAGGTGAGCGGCTCCTTGAATCTGACCTCCTCCTTGTTCTCTTGCTTGACTTGCTCGAAGTTGAGTGACTGCTCGTAGGTGAACACACATCCTGATAATCGTCGTCTCCGACTCCAAAAGGTGCTGCTGCAGATTCTCATCATCGTACTCCGACTCCACATCTTCAACTGATTTGATCAGGATCACTCTCTCTTTAGAGGGCGTTTCCCAAATGGATTCTATTCTACCTGAGAGGCTCCTAGCACTCGTCCGTCCAGGAAATGACCTCGTCCTGCGAAGGATTCGAAGTCTAAAACGCTGCGCGCAGGCGTGTGGCTGCAAAATAATGACCCCTAGATATGCTTGCAATTTGGCTCCAGGTTGAAATTGCAGGGCTAAGAAAAAAAACAAAAAAACAGAAAACAAGGGGTCCTAAAAAAAAGGGGTTCCCGAAAAAAAGGGAAAAGGGGTTTCCTTTGGCAAAGCTTGACATCGCTTGAAATGCAACCTGGAGCCAAATTGCGGCGCATATCTAGGGGTCATTATTTTGCAGCCACACGCCTGCACGCAGCGTTTTAGACTTCGCAGGACAAGGTCATTTCCTGGACGGACGAGTGCTAGGAGCCTCTCAGGTAGAATAGAATCCATTTGGGAAACGCCCTCTAAAGAGCACAGTGGGGGATTCTACCACCCACTGCGGACAACGCGGACAACCCGATTTGCTGCGGCGCCTGGCCGCCGGCACGGTGCCGGGCCTGCCTCCACGCGGAACTTTACGCGGAACTCCACGCGGGCAGGGCCCAAAAAATGGGTCATGCCTGTTTCCAGTTCCGAACTCCACGCGGGCAGCAACCAAAAAATGGTCCGTGCCTGTTCACAGCCGCGCCGCCTGACACGCCACCCGGCTGCCTGGCATAGAAGCCTCCTGCCGAGCCCGCGCCAAGGTCAGAATTCTTCCCAGGAAAAAAATGTCGAGGTCCTGTGGGGGGACAACCTCGACATTTTTTGTGAGGATGTCAGGCACTTTCTGCAGTGGCGCGACCCTGGCCGCGCCAGCCCGCCGACATGGAGGCGCGCAGCTGATGATGTCTCGTCCAACTACGAAGCAGTGTCCGATTATGTCGGACACTGGCTCCATCGTGCGCAGGTCACATTCCTGCCCGGCATCGGAGGCTTCGATACACACCTGCCTGCCGCGCCACCTGCCCGGCATAGAAGCCTCAACCCGGCCGCGCTTGCGCCACCCGAGGTCCAGGGAAAAAAAATCCAGTTGTCCTGCGGGGGGACGACTGTAGGGAAAAAAAATTCCAGTTGTCCCGTGGGGGGACGACTGTAGGGAAAAAATTTCCAGTTGTCGCGTGGGACGACGACTGTAGCACGCTTTTTATTTGACCGGTGAGGTCTTGCGATTTGACCGGCGCCACCGGTCGAATCGATTGAGTCACATTGTAGCCGCTCTACTTCCGAAAATGCCCTGATGCGGGCCTGGCGCGGGCCTGGTGCGGGCCTGGTGCGCCTGGTGCGGGCCTGGTGCGGGCCTGGTGCGGGCCTGCCGCAGGGCAGCTGGCTTTGACGCCCTACGCTCAAGTAACAGACCTGGCGGTAAACACTGCAGCGTCCGGCAACAACGCGGCTGCCATCCAGTCCCTGGACGACAGAGTCACCGCAGAGCTGGCCTCAAAGCTGGACAGCAGCGCGCTGGCCGCGCTGCAGAGCTCGCTGACCACGGGTCTCTCCAACAAGGCAGACCAGTCGGCCTTCGACGTGCTGGAGGGCGTGGTGGCTACAAAGAGCACCCCGGACGGCGTGGACCTGAAGCTGTCCAACTACAGCACCACGGCGGCCATGAACGGCTCCATCGCCTCGGCCAACAACGCCACGCTGGCCACGGTGGCCGCCAACTACGGCCTCAAGACGGTGGTGGACCAGCACTCCCTAGACATAGCGGCGAGGATCACGCCGCTGGAGGTGGACACCAAGGTGGCCAACGCTCTCCTGGGGGCCGTCACCGCCGCGGCGCTGGCCTCCGAGCTCGCGAGCCGAGACGCCTCCATCTCGGGGCTGCAGGCCTCCAAGGCAGACGCCAGCGCCCTGACTGCTTACGCCCTGCAGTCGGCCGTGGACACTTCCTCTGAGGTGGACTCGAAGATCTCGGCCGCTCTCCTGGGCGCCGTCACCACGGCAGCCCTGGACGCCGCCCTCCTCGGCAAGGCGGACGCCAGCGCGCTGGCCGCCCTGCTCTCCACGGTGGACGGGTTGGACACGCCGCTGGAGGTAGACACCAAGATAGCAAATGCCCTGCTGGGTCTCGCCACCGAGGCCTTCGTCGCAGCGCAGCTTGCTAGCCGGGACGCCAGCATCACGGCGCTCCAGGGGGGCAAGGCCGACACGTCGCTGCTGGCCTCGTACGCCACGAACGCCGCGCTCTCAGCCAGCGAGACCACGCTCCAGAGCGCCCTCGACGCAATCCTCGCGGAGCTCGCCGCCCTGCAGCTTTCCGGCAGCGGAGTTGTTAACGCGCCGGCCTGGACTTCTCGGTGCCGCCAGGCGGAGTCGCGAAGCTGCACTTCGGAGCCTTCGGAGGCTCGATCCCCGGGCTGGTGCAGCAGTCGGCGGGCACGCTGGACCTGTACAGCACGCAGATCAGGGCCAGCGCCTTCGAGGGAGAGTCTGTCTCAGTAACGGACCTGCTGGCGGACTCGCTGGCCCTCACGGGCTCGGCCACGCTGGACAGGCTCACCGCGCAGGGCAACGTGGGCTGCGACCAGCTGCTGTGCAACGACGTGAACTGCACGGACGTGTTCACGACGGGCGTGGACGCCTCGGGCGCAGTCTCCTGCGCAGCGCTCACAGCCACCGGCGCCGTCGCCGGAGCCACGCTGTCGTCCACAGGGGCCGTGTCAGGCAGCTCGCTGAGCATCACGGGGGCGGCCAGCGTGGGCCTGCTGAGCTCCGCCACGGGAATCACGGGCAGCACACTCACCATCAACAACACGGCCAACGCCGGGAACTTCACCACGGTGGGCGACGTGTCCACGGGCACGCTGACGGCCTCGGGCGCAGCGACGGCGGCGAGCTTCGCAGCCACCGGCGCGCTCACGGGCGCCACGCTGACGATCACCGGGGCGGCGTCCGCGGGCCCGCTGGACTGCGAGAGCCTGGACTGCACCTTCACGGCCACGAGCGGCGGAGTGTCGACGGGCAGCGTGGTGTGCGGCGACGTGACGAGCTCGGGCACGGTCTCCGCGCCGCAGCTCTTCGCGTCCAACACGCTCACCGTGACCAACACCTCCGACTTCTCGGACGATCTCTTCTTGACGAAGAACTGGGCGGGCTGGAGCAAGCTGCAAGTGTCCAACAACAGCGCGGCCCCCGACAGCGGCCCGGAGCTGCGGCTGCTGGGCAACCAGAGCGCGTGGGTCTTCCTGGAGCGGGACGGCGGGGCGCACCAGTGCGAGCTGATCATGATCAACGACGAGGCGCTGGTGCAGACGAAGAGCCTCTCCACGCAGCTGTCCCTGACCACGAACCAGAGGACCGCCGCAACTGCGCCGTGGAGATTCTCTGGGAGCCCGGTAATTTCCAGGATGATGGCGCAAAGCGTTTGGGCATCTGCTTCACAGCGGACCCAGATCTCCGCGACTGGGTGCTCTCCGTGGAAGACACCGTCGTGGATAACATGATCGTGCAACAGAGCCCCTTCCCCGGCGCGTCCCGCACAGAGCTGGAAGCGCAGCTCCAGAGCGCCGTCAAGGCGAGCCCCAAGGGCCAGCACGTCAAGGCGAAGATCAACTTGGAGCGCTGCGTCTACTGGGACTCACACGGCAAGCCCGCGCCGCAGCCCTCGGAGTTTGCTCGCCGCCGGCGCGCCGTGATCGAGGCGCGGCAGGTCTGGCTGATGGGCCGCCAGTTTGGCGCGCTCTTCGAGGTCCGGCACCTCACCCTGGACGCTGTCGAAGCGCCCTGCTGCCCGTTCATCTCCTCTCAGAGGTGAAGACGGCTTAACGTAAGCGCCCACCTGTCAGCTCGTGGAATCGCATGCCAGGTCTTCTTCAATTCAGAAATTATTAAAATAATTTGGGAGCTGCAACGGGCCTGATCACGCCACCTCAAGCAGGTCGGAGCTGGTCGCCCGCGACGCGCCCACGTACAGGTGGCGCAGAGACAGGTGGACGGAGCCCCGGTCCAGCCTGACGCGGCCTTGCAGAGTCAAACCCTGGCAGCTGGCGTAGGTGACGGCGTGGCTGAGCCTTGTGGCGCGCAGCAGCTCCTGCTGCTTCAGCCGCAGCCCGTTGTCCAGCCTGACGTGCTCGGGCTCCACCTCTGTAACGGCCACAAAGACGCCCTTGGGAATCTTCCCACCGCCCCCGATCAGCCGGAGCCCCGGCCACACCAGCATGTTCTGCGCTCGGTTCTGCGGGCTCTGCGATTGGCTCTCGGGCGCCAGAGCAATTTCCACACCCGTTTCCAGTACTAAGAGCTTGGCGCCCGGTGGCTGCAGGGCCCGGTTGGCTGCCGCGTTCACGGCCACCCGCCGCGCGTGGCTGATGACCAGGGTCGTCTCGGGCCACCCTGGCTTGGCGGGGAAGAGTTCGCGGGCCCGCGCCTTGGCCTCCTCCAGCGCGGGCGCGTCGGGCTCGCCCACCTGCAGCCACTTCACAAAATCGAAGATGCCGGGGTCGGAGCGCATGTTTTCGGTGAGCTCGCGCCGGTGGCCGCCTGCGAGGTCCAGCACCAGCTGGCTATGCTCCAGCGGGGCGCTGATGGGCTGCCCGGCCCAGGAGTCCAGCACCGCGGGCAGCTGCCGGAAGTCGCCAAGCAGCAGGAACTTCACGTCGGGGTTCAGCCCCACGCACGCCAGGTCCGCCCAGAGCGCCATGTCCAGCTGGGTGATCTCCTCAACCACGAGCCAGTCAAGTTTTTGCACGCTCCCGTTGCGGACGTACCTGCGCACCCAGTGGTCGGCCGTCTGCGCGCCGAGCCCCAGGTTCTGCGCAGAGCAATGCGTCTTCGACACCAGGTGCACCGCCTCGCCCTGCTCACGGAGCCGCGCCACGATCTTGCGCGCAAGGTACGTCTTCCCGGTGCCCGGCAGGCCGGTGAGCAACAGGGAGTTGCCGGCCGCGCAGTGCTCCAGGGGGTCCTCCACCTCGCGCCACCGCCGCAGCGCTGGCCTCTCCGCCTCCATGCGCGGCGGTGCGCTGCGCCCCAGCAATGGCTTACACTCCTCCACCCGAAAGACGGGTGTGCCGTCCTGGTGCCGCAGCCTGGTCAGCGCCTCCAGGCTCTCTTGCCGGCTCTTTGGCAGCCCCTGGAGCAGTAGGCAGTCCGTCTTGACCTGCTTCACGTACCGCGGGGGCGCCGCCAGCAGCCGCCGGGCCTTGGCCACCATGCAGTGCTCGAAGCCCAGCACGACGTCGGGGCGATACGTTCCGTTGCTTAGCAGGCGCCGTGCGAAGTCCCAGACGCTGCCCTCCCCGTAGCAGAAGCTTTGCGTGAAGTCGGCGCCGGGGCCGTCCAGCTGGCAGCTGCTGCTGCGCACGGAGTAGATCACGTCCGCGCGGCGCGCCCATAGCCCGATCATCGCGTTCACCAAGAGCTTGGCCATGTGCTCCTCGCCCTCGGGCCACGCAGCGGTCTCCAGCATCGCGGCAATGGAAACTTTGGGGTACCAGCCAGGGCCCACAAACGGCAGCAGCTGCGGCGCGGCCTGGCGCGCGTCGCGGCACCCCTCCACGTAGCCCAAGTCCGGCAGCCGCCCCGGCTCCACGGGCTCCACGCTGTCCGCGGGGCAAAGGATGGGCAGCGGGAAGGGTGCGTTGGCCAAACCGTTGCGGCGACAGCGCACGACGTCGACACCCACGTAGGGCTTCTCGCGGTGGCTCCCCTGGGCCTCGAAGACCAGCGGCGGCAGCTTCGGACTGCGCACGTAGGCCTCCATAACCCCCGGGCAGACGCGGCTCTCCAGACTCGTGGGCTGCGCGGATTCCCGGAGCGTCTTCTCGCTGTGGCAGTCAACGCAGAGCGCCTGCAGCCGCTGCACGCTGTCTGCGAAGAGCTGCCGCACCGGCACAACGTGGTCCAGCTCGCAGGCGCTCTGCGTCACCGTGCAACCACACAGCGCGCACAAGCCCTGCTGCACGGCCAGGACCTCCTGCCGCTGCGCCGCTGTGGGAACCTCCCGCTTGGCCTTCAGTAATTTGAGAAAGACCTCGTGCGCCAGGCCCGCCAGCCGCTGGCCCCGGTACTCCTGGTCCAACCCCTCGCACCAGCGCCGCAGCAGCTCGTGCTCCTCGTACAGCTCACGGATTCGCACGCCGCACCTCAGCCTCAGCCCGCTGTACTGGGAGGGACTGCTGAGGGTCACTTTGGGGCTCTCCCCGGCCAGCCAGTCTTTCCGCTCATACACCGCGCCCGCGTTCCGCCCGCTGCGCCGCCGGCCGCGGATGAACAGCACCAGCAACAGCACCAGCAACAGCACCAGCAACAGCAGTGTTCACTGGCTCGGGTAGCGGCAAGGCTTCGGGTAGCGGGGCAAGGCTTCGGGCAAGGCTTCGGGTAGCGGGGCAAGGTTTCGGGTAGCGGGGCAAGGCTTCGGGTTAGCGGGGCAAGGTCTCGGGTAGCGGCAAGGCTTCGGGTAGCGGGGCAAGGCTTCGGGTAGCGGGGCAAGATCTCGGGTAGCAAGGCTTCGGGTAGCGGGGCAAGGCTTCGGGTGGCGGCAAGGTTTCGGGTAGCGGCAAGGTCTCGGGTAGCGGGGCAAGGTTTCGGGTAGAGAGCTAAGGAGGTCTCGGGTAGCGGGACAAGGCTTCGGGTAGCGGCAAGGCTTCGGGTAGCGGGGCAAGGTTTCGGGTAGCGGCAAGGTCTCGGGTAGCGGGGCAAGGTCTTGGGCATCAGCATCAGCAGCAGCATCAACAGCAGCATCCACAGCAGCATCAACAGCGCCCGGCGCGCCCGGCATCCGGCCATGAGTGGAGCTGGCGGAGTGGTGGAGGACGTTCGGTGAGTTTTTTTCGTGCCGTTTTTTTGGTGCGTCGCCGTCTCCTGTCAGGACGAGAGCTGGGGTTGGTGGGAGCCGCCCAAGGCCCGGTTTGCCCTCGCCTTTTTTTCTTTTTTTTTCACGCCTGTCAGGAGTGGGACGGGTGCGGCGGCTCGGCCGGCTGGGGCGTCGGCTGGGACGTCCCAGCCGACGTCGGCTGGGGCGGTGGCGGCCGAGGGGTTTTTTTTGGGAGGGTTTCCCTCTTTTTTCCGTGCCCGCCAGGAGGCGGCTTGGGGGGCGAGCCGCAGGCGCGTTCTTCGTCGTTCGCCTTTTTTTCCTCTCGGTTTTTGCGTCGCTCGCGGGCCTCCGCCCTCCAAGCGCCGCCGGGAGGCGGAGTTTAACTCCGCCAAGGCGCGTTTTTTCCCTTCGTTTTTCCCTTTTTTTTCCGCTCGCCTGGCAGGACCGGGCCCGCGTTGAGCTCGCCGTGAAGGCGCGTTCTTCGTCGTTCGGATGTCGGCCTTTTTTTTCCTGTCAGGACGAGAAGCTCAACGCCGCGGAGACCCGTGCTTCCGTAGCGGAAGCACGGGTCTCGGTCCTGGAGGAGGAGAAGGCGCGACCCTTTTTTTTCGGGGTTGGGCGGGACCCGCAAACCCGTTTTGCAGGCGGCGCTGATGAAGGAGCTCGCCTCGCAGGCGCGTTTCCCTTCCTTCTTTTCCCCCCTGGTCAGGCCACTCGCGTGGCGGTGCTCGAGGCCGAGCTGCGGGGCTAGAAAGCCTGGACGCAGGGCTTTCAGGCCCGCAGCCGGGCGTCTTTCCCCCCCCCCCTGCCCTCCCGTTGCGCCCCGCCAGGCGGATGCCGTCGCGCTCCGACGGGAGCTGGAGCAGCTCAAGGCTCATCCGTCGACCGTTGAAATCGATCGGCTTCGCTTTCGTGCCAGGGCTCCGCGTCGGCGCCGCCTCCGAAGCGGGCTCGTGGCGGAGGACCCCCTCGCCGTCGTTTTCCCCCTTTTTTTTCCGATCGATCCCTCGCAGGAGTGTGAGCCCGGCGCGACCTTCGACCTCGGCCTCGACCTGGAAAAAGCGCTCGGGCCCGCGGCCTTTTTTTGTTTTGCTTTTTTTTCCAGTGCCGAGCGGGCACTTAGCAGTGCCGAGCGGGCACTTAGCAGCGCCGAGCGGGCACAGTGCCGAGCGGGCACTTAGGTAAACGTGCCGAGCGGGCACTCTAGATTAGGAGTAGGCAGTGCCGAGCGGGCACTTTAGGTTAGGGGGTGCCGAGCGGGCACAGTGCCGAGCGGGCACTTTAGGGGTAGGAGTGCCGAGCGGGCACGGCGCCGAGCGGGCACGTAGGATAGTACGGGTTCGGCCAACGGCCCAACGGGCGCTTAGTACGAGTTCACCCAACGACCCATAGTACTGGTTCGCCCAACGGCCCATAGTACTGGTTCGCCCAACGGCCCTTAGCACGAGTTCGCCCAACGACTCATAGTACTGGTTCGCCTTAGTACTGGTTCGCCCAACGGGCCCTTAGTACTGACTTGCCCAACGGCCCTTAGTACTGGCCCCGGAAATTTCCTAAAAGTTCCGGGCGCGTGGCAAAGGTGTCGGGGATTTTGAAAAATTCCCGGGCATGTGGCAAAGGGGTCGGGGATTTTGAAAAATTCCCGGAATTTTCGAAAATCCCCGGGCATGTGGCAAAAGTGTCGGGGTTTTTGGGAAAATTTCCGGGGATAGAAGAGTACTAGACGAGCGCTGGACGAGCGCCCAACGACCCATAGTACTGGTTCGCCCAACGACCCATAGTACTGTTTCGCCCAACCACCCATAGTACTGGTTCGCCCAACGACCGTTAGTACGGGTTCGCCCAACGACCCTTAGTACGGGTTTGCCCAACCTCGTTTGATACTGGCTCGCCCAACTGGCCTAGCTCTGTGCCCCCCCTGAGGCGGTTTTATTTATATAGAAATCTAAATGCTTCGATCCCTGACATCCCGTGCTTCGATCCCTGGCATCCCGTGCTTTCTGTGCCCCCCTGAGGCGGTTTTGTATTTATATAAAAATCTAGATGCTTCCATCCCTGGCAGGTTGTCTCCCGTGCTTTCTGTGCCCCCCTGAGGCGGTTTTTTATTTATATAAAAATCTAAATGCTTCCATCCCTGGCAGGTTGTCTCCCGTGCTTTCTGTGCCCCCTGAGGCGGTTTTTTTATTTATATAAAAATCTAAATGCTTCGATCCCTGGCAGGTTGTCCCCGTGCTTTCTGTGCCCCCTGAGGCGGTTTTTTATTTATATAAAATCTAAATGCTTCGATCCCTGGCAGGTTGTCCCCGTGCTTTCTGTGCCCCCTTGAGGCGGCTTTTTATTTATATAAAAATATAAATGCTTCGATCCCTGGCAGGTTGTCCCCGTGCTTTCTGTGCCCCCTTGAGGCGGTTTTCCACAGGCATTTAGATTTTTATATAAATAAATCGAGCCGCTGCCGCTCAGACGCCTTCGACTTGGCACACAGGCATTTAGATTTCCAGGTCGTTGGGCGAAGCAGTATTAATCCTACGTGCCCACTCGGCACTGCCCAAAAAACCTCCCCCCAGCGCCAGACCCAGGCCAATTGACAAGCCGCGAGGAAGTATTCTTTTCTTTTTTAAAAAAATAAATTTTATATTTTATATAAAACTAACTAAACGCATGCATTCCTTGTCAGACTGCCTGCAGAGGGATTGAAGCATTTAGATGTTTATATGAACAAAACCGCCTCAAGGGGCACAGAGCTAGGCCATTTGACAAGCCGCGAGGAAGTATTCTTTTCTTCTTTTTAAAAAAGAATAAAGTTTTATTTTATATAAAAACTAAACACATGCATTCCTTGTCAGACTGCCTGCAGGCCAAGAGTTTCACACTGCTCGAATCGATAGGTCCCCAGACACCTTGCGCAGGGACCTATCCGTAAGCACTTAATTGCATGGACTCGCGTTGCCTTGCTCTGTTTTTTGGTTTCAAGAGATAGTGCTGCAAGCCCCGCGGCGAGTCCGAATCTGGAGCGAGCCTGCTTAATTCGTTCTCCCGCACACGTGCACGTGGCTCGAGTTGTATTTTTTTGGCTCGAGTTGTCCATGTCGCATCTCGATGCTCTACCACGCGGCAAACAAACACTGGTATCCGTGGTACATGCGACAGGTGGGTATGGGTCAAAATTAAACCAATAGAAGACCACAGGTTTTAGTCCATATTTCCATTTACCAGGGTTCCAGGGATTGAAGCATTTAGATTTTTATATGAACAAAACCGCCTCAAGGGGCACAGAGCTAGGCCATTTGACAAGTCGCGAGGAAGTGTTTCATTTTTTAAAAAAAATACGTTTTTATTTTATATAAAAAGCTAAACGCGCGCATTCCTTGTCAAACTGCCTGCAGAGGGATTGAAGCATTTAGTTTTTTAGAAAAATAAAACCGCCTCAAGGGGCACACAGCTAGGCCATTTGACAAGCCGCGAGGAAGTGTTTCGTTAAAAAAAATAGTTTTTATTTTATATAAAACCTAAACGCTCGCATTCCTTGTCAGACTGCCTGCAGAGGGATTGAAGCATTTAGCTTTTTAGAAAAATAAAACCGCCTCAAGGGGCACAGAAAGCGGATGCCAGGGATCGAAGCATTTAGATTTTTATATAAATAAAAAACCGCCTCAGGGGCGGCACGGAAAGCACGGGATGCCAGGGATGGAAGCATTTAGATTTTTATATAAATAAAAAACCGCCTCAGGGAGGCACGGAAAGCACGGGAGACAGCCTGCCAGGGATGGAAGCGGCACGGAAAGCACGGGAGACAACCTGCCAGGGATCGAAGCATTTAGATTTTTATATAAATAAAAAACCGCCTCAGGGGGGGGCACAGAAAGCACGGGATGCCAGGGATGGAAGCATTTAGATTTTTATATAAATAAAAAACCGCCTCAGGGGGGCACAGAAAGCACGGGATGTCAGGGATCGAAGCACGAGGGATCGAAGCATTTAGATTTCTTTATAAATAAAAACCGCCTCAGGGGGCACAGAACTAGGCCATTTGACAAGCATCTCCAGGACCGGGCGGAGTTGCCGCCTTCGACTTCGGCTGCTGTGGTGTAGCTTCCGAATGTCCGGGGCCTGGTTGCCAGTCATTGCCAAGCATTCGGGTACTTGCTGGGGCATCTTTATCTTTTGAAGCATTTTCTCAGAAGGAACTTAGCTTTCGACACCTACCATGACCATGGATGCCGCGCGGTCCCTGGCGGTGCAGCTCGTGCTGAGCCCAGTGCATCAACTTGGCGAGAGGTGCGGCTTCAGGATCTTCCCCGGCTCTGCGTCGCGCTGCTTCAAGATGATGATGCTCTTGGTGCACCCGGACAAGCGCACGGACCCCCGCGCTGGAGAGGCCTTCGGTGAGATGCAGAGCATCAAGAGCTTGGTGGTCGTCAGTGATCCGGACGCTACTCGCCAGCGGCCCATGACTGAGCTGGAGGGGCTTCTGCACCGCGCGCTGCGCAAGATCCGAGATCCGGTGGAGACCGCCGCAGAGGTCATCGCTTTCTGTGACGGCCTTCTCCGTCGGCGCAAGCGCCTTGAGATCTCTGCCTTGGCCAGGCTCCAGTGGCTCAACCTCGATGATGCCAAATCCGAGGAAGCTGAGTCGGCGCGGGAGCTCCAACGCATCTTTGAAAGGAGGCTCTCAAAGGCTGTTGCGGAGGCTCAGGAGCAGACGGAGGAGCCGGCCGAGGTGAGACGAGGAGCTGGCTGAGACGGAGG
>CAUJNA010001762.1:0-57356 GCA_963377175.1 Effrenium voratum | reverse complement strand
GGTGAACACGGCAGCCTCCGGCAACAACGCCGCTGCCATCCAGTCCCTGGACGACAGAGTCACCGCAGAGCTGGACTCAAAGCTGGACAGCAGCGCGCTGGCGCCGGCGATTGCGCCCCTAGCAACGGCTGCGGCCCTGGCCACCACGGACGGTCAGGTGGCCGCGCACGGAAGCAGCATCGCAGCGCTGCAGAGCTCGCTGACCACGGGTCTCTCCAACAAGGCAGACCAGTCGGACTTCGACGTGCTGGAGGGCGTGGTTGCCACCAAGAGCACCCCCGACTCAGTGGACCTGAAGCTGTCCAACTACAGCACCACGGTCTCTCGCCACCGAGGGCCTTCGTCGCAGCGCAGCTTGCTAGCCGGGACGCCAGGCATCACAGGGGGCCAAGGCCGACGCGACGCTGCTGGCCTCGTACGCCACGAACGCCGCGCTCTCAGCCAGCGAGACCACGCTCCAGAGCGCCCTCGACGCAATCCTCGCGGAGCTCGCCGCCCTGCAGCTTTCCGGCAGCGGAGTTGTTAACGCGCCGGCCTGGGCGGGCTTCACAACGTGGGAGCTCCTTCGCGGAAGCAACGTCGTTCGCAACCTGCACTTCATGGCTCCTCTCTCTGCTGCGCTGGCCAACGGCGACGACACGCTGAGCATCACGGCAGACTGCTACTCCACGGCGGGCACTGACGCTGCCATAACAGCAGCCTTGCTGGCCTACTACACCTCCTCGCACGTGGACACTCTGTTGGGAGACTACGGAGACGACCAGCGCCATCACAGCCGCGCTGCTGGCCTACTACACCTCCTCACAAGTGGACGCCCTGTTGGGAGACTACCGCACGGGCGCGGCGCAGGACACGCAGACGCAGGCGGCCATCGCAGGCGCGCTGCTGGCCTACAGGACGGGCCCGGACCAGGACGTCTTCACAACCAACCAAATCACCTCGGCGCTGGTGGCGTACCGTTCAGCCGCAGACCAGGACACGGCGACGGCCTCGAGCATCGCGGCCGCGCTGCTCAGCTACTACACCATCGCGCAAGTAGACGGCCTCCTTGCCGGCAAGCTCGGAGTCACGGAGGCAGCCTCTGCGCTGCAGATAGCAGTGCGCTTTCCGGACGACGGAGGGGCCGACGAGGTGGTGGCCGCCATAGGAGAGCAGATCCTGGGCCCCACGGACGTCTCACTGTCAAACTGGACGGTTCGCCCCAGCAGCGGCTGCAGCGTGGTCCTGGCCACGCACACCGCGGGAGTAAGTGTGGACGGCTACACCCTGACCCTGGCGGCAAACCCGTGGAACATCGTGCGCACCTACAACTTGACGCCCGGCCGAGAGCTCCTCTTCGCCTGCCGCTACCGGCTCGGCACAGCCTCCAACTTCGTGGTGTACATGTCAGAGGCCGACAACGTCTACGACCCATTGTACGGCAGCTTCCAAGATGTACTTCACCGTGCCGCCAAACGGAGTGGCGAAGCTGCACTTTGGTGCGCACTTCCAGGCGCCGGGCCTGCCCAACCAGACGGCAGGAACGGTGGACGTCTACGGCCTCCAGATCCTGGACGCAACCCTGGAGACCGGCAACGCGGCGGAGGAGGAGGACACGGCGGCCTCGGCGCTGCTGCTGAAGCACGAGTTCCTCGACGGAGGGGCCGACGACGTCACGCTGGCAACCCTGGGCGAGGTGCTGCTGGAGCCCACGCTCACCACGCTAGGCAACTTCCTGGTGCGCTCCAACAGCCAGAGCTCCGTGGCCTCGGCCAGCTTCACGGTGGGAGGCTTCCAGCTGGAGGGCTACGCCATGACCCTGAGCGCCTTCGCCTGGAACATCGTGCGCACCTACACGCTGACGCCGGGGAGACGCTACTCCTTCGGCTGCCGGTACCGGCTGGCACGGCCTCCAACTTGGTGATGTACGTCAGCGCGGCCGACAACGACTACGTGGGCGTCACCGGCACCTTCCTCGGCACGCCCTCGCAGGGCGTCTGGAGCACGGCGCGCCTGGACTTCTCGGTGCCGCCGGGCGGAATCGCGAAGCTGCACTTCGGAGCCTTCGGCGGCTCTATCCCCGGGCTGGTGCAGCAGTCGGCGGGCACGCTGGACCTGTACAGCATGCAGATCAGGGCCAGCGCCTTCGAGTCGCTGGCCCTCACGGGCTCGGCCACGCTGGACGGGCTCACCGCGCAGGGCAACGTGGGCTGCGACCAGCAGCTGTGCAACGACGTGAACTGCACGGACGTGTTCACGACGGGCGCGGACGCCTCGGGCGCCGTTTCCTGCGCAGCGCTCACAGCCACCGGCACCGTCGCCGGAGCCACGTTGTCGTCCACAGGGGCCGTGTCAGGCAGCTCGCTGAGCATCAGCGGCGCGGCCAGCGTGGGCCTGCTGAGCTCAGCCACAGGAATCACGGGCAGCACACTCACCATCAACAACACGGCCAACGCCGGGAACTTCACCACGGTGGGCGACGTGTCCACGGGGACATTGACGGCCTCGGGCGCAGCGACGGCGGCGAGCTTCGCAGCCACCGGTGCGCTCACGGGCGCCACGTTGACAGTCAGCGGGGCGGCGTCCACGGGCCCGCTGGACTGCGAGAGCCTGGACTGCACCTTCACGGCCACGAGCGGCGGAGTGTCGACGGGCAGCGTGGTCTGCGGCGACGTGACGAGCTCGGGCACGGTCTACGCGCCGCAGCTCTTCGCCTCCAACACGCTCACCGTGACCAACACCTCAGACTTCTCGGACGATCTCTTCCTGACGAAGAACTGGGCGGGCTGGAGCAAGCTGCAAGTGTCCAACAACAGCGCGGCCCCCGACAGCGGCCCGGAGCTGCGGCTGCTGGGCAACCAATCCGCACGAGTCTTCCTGGAGCGGGACGGCGGGGCGCACCAGTGCGAGCTCATCATGATCAACGACGAGGCGCTGGTGCAGACGAAGAGCCTCTCCACGCAGCTGTCACTGACCACGAACCAGAGGAACCCCGGCTGCCTCGTGATCGCGGGCAACACGGGCAACGTGGTCTGCAACACGAGCTTCACGAATTTGTCGGACAGCCGGGTGAAGACGGAGATGGTCGAGGCCGACGTGGCGGAGCTCCAGCAGCTCTTTGACTCCGTGGAGGCCAAGCAGTACAAGCGCCCGGACATGAACGAGGACCTGAGGCTGGGCTTCGCCTCAAACGACTTCGCAGGAACAAAGTGGAAGAATTTGACGGGCACCGCCCGGTGGAGCGACGGCACGGAGATGGTTACTCTCGACTACTCTCACCTCACCAGCGTGCTGTGCGGGGGGGGCAAGGGCTTCCAGGCCCGGCTGGACGAGGTGGAAGCCTGGCAGGCCCAGCGGGGGCCGAAGAACAAGTAGCTGTGTGTGCATGCCTCCTCGTTCTAGAGGACCCTTGCTCAAGCTCCTTTTTGGGGTGTGTTCAGGCGTCCACGTTCTAGCGGAGCCTTGAGCAAGCTCCTTTTTGGGGCAACAAAGCTGTCTGTTAAAATGGAGGCGCTGAGGGACCTGGCCGACGACTTCAACGTGCGGGACCCGCGGAAGCTGTACCAACTTGCGAGGCAGCGCGACCTCGACGTGACGCAGGCCATGGCCTTTGAGGCGCTGAAGGCCGACGTGGGCCGGCAGGTGCAGGCGCCCCGGCCGCGCGCGCTGGGCAAGTCGGCCGCCGAGGGGCCGAACGACCGGCTGCAGGACGACCTCATCGACTTCAGCCAGAACACGCGGGGGAAGACGAAGTACGGCCTGGTGGTGATGGACGTCTTCACCCGGGAGGCCGCCGTGGAACCTCTGCAGAACAAGAACGCCGAGACGGTGGGCCGCGCCACCAAGCGCGCCGCGCGGGAGCTGACAGGGGACGACGGGAACTTTGTGGTCACGACAGACCTGGGCAACGAGTTCGCCACGCTGGACCGGGAGCTGCCCAAGGAAGCCGTGCACCGGACGAAGCGGCCCGAGGACCGCAACGCCATTGCCGTGGTGGACCGGGGCATCCAGACGCTGAAGAAGGCCCTGGCCACGAGGGTGGCGCGCAAGGGCGGGCAGTGGAGCGACCACTTCGAGCGGGCGGCCGGGGCCTACAACGCGCGGCCCCACGAGACGGTGCACGGCGCGCCCGAGGACGTGGAGAAGCAGCCGGCCACGGAGTTCAGGGTCCTCCAAGACAACGCCGACAAGTTCCAGCACAACAAGGACCTCACGGACCGGCGCGTGAAGGCGGTGGAGGACGCGGGCGCCTTCCGAGCGCCGACGAACGCGGCGAGGAGCTTCAACCCTCAGTACGGCGACGTGCAGCAGCTGGGGGCCGTGGACTCCATGACCGTCCGCAGCACGGAGGGGCGCGAGACCCTGCTGAAGCTGGCGCTGCCGGCGCCGCAGGGCAGCGGCAACGCGGCGGGCCGGCTGACGAGACGGGGCAGGCCGGCGGCTGTGAGGCAGCTGGACGACTTCCTGGGGCCTCCGAGGCCCAGGACCCTCGACTAGCCTTTGAAAATGATTTTTAGGCACGACCCGGCCTCCCCGTTTCCGAGGAAGCTTGATCGGACCCGTTTTGGGGCAAAAAAAACTTTGATCACACTCAAGTTGGAATTGCCTGATCGAGCGAAAACACTAGAAAAACGGTTTCGAGGCATTGCGCGGGGCCGTCGGAATTCCCGGACCCTGCTCAAGCCCTTTTTGGGTTAGGGTTTGGGGTGCTCGGGAAACCAACGGGTTGGGCGAACCAATCAAATGTACGGGGCTGGCATGGGCAAACCGTGCAAACCCGTGCAAAAAATGCTATTAGTCCAGGCCCTACATAAATGTAGGCCCTAGAATAATAGCATTTTGTAGCGCAAAACCGTGCAAAACGAGCTATTCTTCCAGTGTCTATATTGATATAGGCCCTGTAAGAATAGCATTTTGTGGCGCAAAACCGTGCAAAAAAAAAGCTATTCCTCCAGGCCGTATATGAATATACACCCTGTAAGAATGGCATTTTGTGGCGCAAAACGGTGCAAATGTCCCTTTAGGGTTTGGGGTCCTCGGCAAACCAAACGGGTTGGGCGGACCAGTATCAAGCCCAAACGGGTCGGGCGAACCACTCAAACGCGGTTAGGTCCAAGCTGGGCCTGACAGGATTTCGAGGAGAGGGGGGTGAGACACCTGAGACACCTGAGACACCCACTAAACGTCGAACAGGAGTGTCTCAGGCGTGTCTCAGGTGTCTCAATCTTCAAATGGCTGTCTTGTTATTGCTGAGACAGGTCTGAGACACGCCTGAGACACTTCTGTTCGACGTTTAGTGGGTGTCTCAGGTGTCTCAGGTGTCTCACCCCCTTTCCCAGGAATGTCTCAGGTCTGACAAGCCCTCGGCTGGCTGGGCGTCTCTGGGTCCCTGGCGGGCTGCGGGCATGGCCTGATACAGGCCGAGAGAAAAAAAACTCGAGAAAAAATCAGGCAGTGTGACGAAGAGATGCAACTGCGGTATGTTGTTTTTTCGTCTCTGTGCTCGATCGGGCAAACTGTGCGATGCCCCTTCGCCTTTGCAGGCGGGAACTGTACGTTACCCTCTCACTTCACGAGGCGGATGAAGCTGTCGTTCAAGTCCTTCTTCCCCTCGGCGTCCTCGAATCTGTACATCAAGAAGTGGACGTTGATCCTCTTCCCGCAAACGGACGCGGCCTTGCTGCGGCGCTCCACCACGCCCGCACTCTTCAGCAGGTCGGGGACGTTGAGCTTCACCCGCTTGCCCGGCTGCTCCACCTCGTGCTCCTGCCGGGTCGCTTTGATGAAGGACTCGCAGGCCGCGTGGATGTCCTCCCTGCTGTCCGCACTCGAGGCGCCGGGGGCTCTCTCCGTTTTGGTGGACAGGAAGACCTCGTCCTTCACCTCCACCTTCAGCAGGGCCAGGCATTTCGTGGGAATCGGGCCGATGGAGCGCAGGGGCCTGTCGCTTGTAGACCATGTACAGGATCGCGAAGAAGGAGGGTGTGGTGGATCGAATGGTGTCCTCCACCGGGACCCACGTCTTCTGGTTGGCCTCTACCGGATTGTCCGTGAACACCGAGATGTGCTCCACGATGGCGGTCCTCTGTCGCACGGCGTAGTCGGACACGAGCGGCGGGGGCTCGTCCAAGAACTGCGGCTTGTACCTCACGATCTTCTCGTACTCGCAGTGCGTCCGCCGCTGTTTGAGAGGCCGTGTGCTACTCCCGATTTATCGGGATGAACGCCTTATTTGAAAAAAGTTGGAAACAACTTTTGAGTTGCAAAAGTTAGGGCTGGTTGTTGCCAATTTGTTCATCTCTTGTTGATCCGTAACATTGGACCAAGGCTGGAGTTTTTCAGGCTTTCAAGGACGTAGGGTGGCGGATCTTTTCGTGCGATGAACGGCTCCATCGCCTCGGCCAACAACGCCACGCTGGCCACGGTGGCCGCCAACTACGGCCTCAAGACGGTGGTGGACCAGCACTCCCTAGACATAGCGGCGAGGATCACGCCGCTGGAGGTGGACACCAAGGTGGCCAACGCTCTCCTGGGGGCCGTCACCGCCGCGGCGCTCGCGAGCCGAGACGCCTCCATCTCGGGGCTGCAGGCCTCCAAGGCGGACGCCAGCGCCCTGACTGCTTACGCCCTGCAGTCTACCGTGGACACTTCCTCAGAGGTGGACTCTAAGATAGCAGCGGCCCTCCTAAACGCAGTCACCACGGCGGCCCTGGACGCCGCCCTCCTCGGCAAGGCGGACGCAAGCGCGCTGGCCTCCCTGCTCTCCACGGTGGACGGGTTGGACACGCCGCTGGAGGTAGACACCAAGATAGCAAATGCCCTGCTGGCATCGTCTCACTCCCGTCCACCTCCCGGCGAATCTTGGAGAACGTGGAGGCATCGATGGTCACCGCGTACGACCCCAGGATGGAACCCATCAGGTTGCACAGAGTGTCCTTGCCGTTCCGCCCCACGCCGCGCGTCCACAGCGCCGCGGCCTGCTTCAGCCCAAAAGTGCCCTTGGCCAGGAGCATGAGTTCGTAGATCGTCGACGCCCAGTCGTCCTGGGTCCACGCGTGCAGTACCCCCAGTTCCGGGATGAGGTTGCAAAGCTCGTCGAGCTTCGAGTGGATGTCGGGACCCAGGTCGTACCCGTCCACGGACTTCCAGAACGAGTTCTGTTGCCGGCGGACTTCCTCCAGCGCCGCCTCAAACTTCTCCATGACCGGAGTCTCCAGGAGTGCGACCACCCAGTGGAGCGGGTGATCCTCATGGTGGGCCGTACGGGCGTCCACTCCAGCGTCTTGCTGTTCAAGACCATGCCCTCGAAGTTGAGGAGATGCCGGGTGCTCTCGTCATCCAACTCCCAGTCGGAGCTGTGCACACAGAGATGAGCCCTGCATGCGTCGGCCACAGCCTTCACGAAGGACTGGTTGGAGAATTTCCATTGCGATTCGATCTCCACGGCGCTCTCCGCCGTGCGCCAGGCCGTCTTGTAGTCGGACAGATCTCGCTGGCACACGACCTGGACGATCCACTTGAGCACGTCGGTGGCGGAATCCCCTGTCATGAAAATCTTCTTGGCCGGGTCGTACCAGCACTTGTGTCCAGTGTCCGAGAGGATCTTGAAGATCTCGTGCACTCGGTACGGCATGCTGACGTGGACCGCGGGTGTCCGCATCACGACCTGGGCGAAAATCCCATGATGCGTCGGCGGGGATGTGAATGCCTTCGTGACGTAAGCGTGGCGCTCCCGCCAGCGGATGTCCCTGGCATTCCAGAGCTCCAGAGTGTGCGGGCCTGCGTTCTTGCAGATCACCGCCTCGGCCACCTCGAGCGCGCTCTGAACCGAGAGCTGTGGCTTGAACTCTCCCAGCACGGACTTGATCTCGTTGCGGAGCAGGCCCAAATCGCCCTCGAACTCCAAGAAGAGACCGTCGTGCTCGTAGGCGAGCACGAAACGTAGCAGAGGAGCTCGCGGGGTCGGGCAGTCTCGTTTCTCAGCCGTTTCAGTACGTCGCGGTTCTTCGAGCAGTCCTCGGCAACCAGAGCTCTCACCGTCCTCTGAAACTCGAGCGCGTAGTCCATCATCGGAAAGGTCGTCATCTCGTGCGCCGTCACCCAATTCTCGATGCTGCCACCGTAGAGGAGCCTCAGGTACAGCTCCTTCGCCGCAGTTCGGTCGGGGTGCGTCTTTGCCAGCACGGCGTTCCGCTCTGCCACGAAGTTCTTCAAAAATGCGGAATCGTGTCGGGCCGCGCTAAGTGTGGGGTGGCAGTTCTCCAGGTCGAACGTGTAGTGGTTGCGCAGCCCGGCTCTGGCCACGTCTCTCAACCATCTCGGCAGCATGAAGGTGGAAGCCGCCATGTGCCCGCTGGCCACTCCCGGGTTCTTCAAGCGGAGCGCCTTCAACTGATCCCCGTCCGCCCCTCCCGTGCGCCCTCCCCTTCTTCTTGAGAGCCACCATGAGAGACTCCTCGAAGTAGACTGTCTTGTAGGCGCGTGCCCCGCACGGAAGCCTGTTCCGGCCGCACTGCACCAGGAGATCCCCTGCGGCGCGCAACAGCGTGGGGCCGGAGCCGTTGCTCAAACGGAACACCTTGGATACCTCCCGCGTGGCCAGCTCTCCAAGAGCCTCCTCGTTCACGTGGTCAAAGAGAATCTGCGGGTGATTCTCCTCCTTGTCCACGTCCTCCATGAGGTGGTCCCCCAACTGGACAGGCGCCTCGGCCACTCCTTGCAACACAAGGCTCCTCGCGGCCTCGTTGTGGGCTTCCCTCTCCAGCCTGCGCCTCTCCTCCTCGGCCTCTCCGATCGCATCCCCCACGGCCTCCACGGCCCCTCCCTCCACGGCCTTCTCCCCCTCCATTGCCTCCGCAATCTCCCCCTCCATTGCCTCCGCAATCTCCCCCTCCATTGCCTCCGCAATCTCCCCCTCCACGATCTCTCCCTCCATGATCTCTCCCTCCCTGTTCGCGTTCAGATGGTCCATGATGCCGGGTACTGTCGGGCTATTGATGGACTACGGGGAGTTCGAATTGTCTCGAGTGTGTCGAATTGATTCTGCGGACAGCGTCATATCAAACTTGCCAAGCTCTGATTGCACCTCTCGCTCAAACAGGACAACTATCTCCCAGGCCTCCACTCAAAGAGGACATCAAAAATGCTCGGCCCGCTTGCGTCCACGCAAGCCTCGGTCGCCCAGCCGTGCACCGACGCACAGCCAGCCGAAGGGGTGGGACAGCTGAGACAATCCTGGGAAAAGGGGGTGAGACACCTGAGACACCTGAGACACCCACTAAACGTCGAACACTCCCGTTCGATGTTTAGTGGCTGTCTCAGGTGTCTCAGGTGTCTCGCCCCCCTTTTCCCAGGATTGACTCAGCCCTCTCAGTCCTCGGCTGGTTGTGGTTGCCTTGTTATTACCGGGACAGGGGAGACACGCCTGAGACACTCCTGTTCGACGTTTAGTGGCTGTCTCAGGTGTCTCAGGTGTCTCACCCCCTTTTCCCAGGATTGACTCAGCCCTCTCAGTCCTCGGCTGGTTGTGGTCAGCCTAAAGAGATCCGAGGGCCCCAAAAATCCGGAGGAAATCGCATCCGTCGGCAAGTATCAAAACGAGGTTGGGCGAACCAGTACTATGGGTCGTTGGGCGAATCCGTACTAAGAGCCCGTTGGGCAAGTCAGTACTAAGGGCCGTTGGGCAAGTCAGTACTAAGGGCCGTTGGGCGAATCCGTACTAAGAGCCCGTTGGGCAAGTCAGTACTAAGGGCCGTTGGGCAAGTCAGTACTAAGGGGTCGTTGGGCAAGTCAGTACTAAGGGCCGGGCGAATCCGTACTAAGGGTCGTTGGGCGAACCCGTACTAAGTGCCGTTGGGCGAATCCGTACTATCCTACGTGCCCGCTCGGCACCGTGCCCGCTCGGCACCCCCTAAGTGCCTGCTCGGCACTGTGCCTGCTCGGCACTCCTAAGCGCCCGCTCGGCACTGCCTACTCCTAATCTAGAGTGCCCGCTCGGCACGTTTACCTAAAGTGCCCGCTCGGCACTCCTAAGTGCCCGCTCGGCACTGTGCCCGCTCGGCACTCCTAAGTGCCCGCTCGGCACTAAAAAAAAAAAAGGCCGCGGGCCCGAGCGCTTTTTCCTCCATCAGGATGAGCTCGAGCCGGCCACGCTCACTCCTGCGGCAGGTTGAACAAACGCTTGAAAAGCACGCGAAAACGCAACCCCCGGCCTTCTTCTTCGGTGGATCGGGATGCTTTTTCGATGAATCCACCTGTCAATCAACAACATGGGCAACTGCAGAGACACCGCAAACCAAGAGGGCCTTGGGCCGTTTGCTGGCCGGGACCGATGCCTGTCGCAGGAAAAAAATCAACACACTCAAGACCCCAACCTCAAGCTTCGCAACCTGGCTCCTGAGGCCCGCGTTCTCCCGGTACAGGATCTCATGATCGGCCTGCTAGGTCGCAAATGAAACAGCAAGACCAACACCCATGCGCTCCTTGAACGAAGCCGTCCACCTCCGTTCCGCCTCCAACTCCGTCCAGACCCGGACGTTGTCCTCCGCCTGGCATGAGAAGGCAAACGGGCCAGAAAGAAGGAAGTCCCCTGACCTTCTCCTGGAACTTCTTCTGAAATTCGTCCTGCCGTGGCAGAGCAAGAACAAGAGAGTAGACAAACCGACCACAGCTCCTTCTCCGCCTTCACCACCTTCAACTCCTCCTCCAGCTTCTTGATCAAAACGTCCTGCGGTCAAGTGTAAGCAAACCTCATCAACCCGCTCTGCAAAAGTCTTGCCTTCACGGCCAGCTCCTTGCGCATGTCGTCCTGCAGCCCAGCCAGGAGCGTGCACGCTAACGACAACACCGAGTCTCTCCTTCCAGGAGTTGAACTCCTTCTCTCTCCTGATCTTCGAAGGCGGCCTTCAAGTGGCGAGATGATGCAACGCTTAAAAAAAAACCGGCCTATGAGGCTTCTTCCAGGAGCCTCCCCACGTGTCCTCGCAACAAAATGCATGCGATGCCCCCACGAACTCAACGAGCAGTCTCCTGAAAGACCTCCCACCCGGTCGAGCTGCCGGAGCCATCCCACTCCTGACGTGAAAAAAAAACGAGAAAAAAAAACGAGGGCGAATCAGGCCTGGGACGGCTCCCACCTCCTCCTGACAGCAACGCACCAAAAAACGGCACTAAAAAAAAACCGAACGTCCTCCGCCACTCCACCACTCATGGCCGGGCGCTGATGCTGATGTTGCTGCTGATGCTGATGTTGCTGCTGATGCTGCTGCTGATGCTGCTGTTTCCGAGCCGAGGGGTTGCTGCTGTTTCCGAGCCGAGGGGTTGCTGCTGTTTCCGAGCCGAGCCGAGGGGTTGCTGCTGTTTCCGAGCCGAGCCGAGGGGTTGCTGCTGTTTCCGAGCCGAGGGTTGCTGCTGTTTCCGAGCCGAGGGGTTGCTGTTGCTGGTGCTGGTGCTGTTGCTGGTGCTGGTGCTGTTGCTGGTGCTGTTGTCCTCGAGCCGGCGCGCTGTGCGGAACATCAGTGACTCAACCGTTCACATGGAACCCTCCTCCACTTCAACCTTCAAAGTTCTCATCTGAAGATTTGCCACACGAATCCGAGGTCTCCAGTCAAAATCAAGCAAAACAAACCAACGTGACATCCGTGCAAAACCGCAGCCGCGAGAACCTCCGGCGTCCCCACACCCCAGCATCCCCCAGCATCCCCAGCAGAGGCGTCCCGCGCGGGACATAAAAAGCACACCAAAATCATGCAAAACCATGCAACACCATGCAAAATCAAGCAAAATCATGTCATGCCAAAATCAAGCAAATGCCATGCGAAAAATCGTGCAAAACGAGCTATTCTTCTCGTCCGTATATAGACATACGGACAAGAAGAATAGCATTTTTCAGCGCAAAACCGTGTCGAAACAAGCTCCCCGACCATCTGCACAGATCCGGAGAATGCGCGGCCAACCAAAAAAAACTGGGCCCGTAAAAAAAGAATGGCAAGTTGGGCGAGACAACGACAGCAGATCACGGAGGCCGCGGACGGCGGCGCCGGGCTCGCACGGGGGCGGATGGTGCCGTTGTGAACCTGCGGCCCGGGGGCCTACGCGCTGCTCTCGCGCGCGGACGGGCAGCTGACCCGGGCGGGCCAGCACTTCTACTCCCACCTGAGCCTACGGCCTCCCAGCAAGGACTTACTACAACCAGCCCCTCATCCGAGAGGGGCCCAACAACAAAACATCCTGCTGCGCAACGGGCTGGGCAAGGGTTCTTCCGCGACAAGTACAAGACCTGGTCCACGTGCCGGTGATCATCCGGGGCAGGCGGCGCAGCGGGCGGAGCGCAGGGACTGGCTGCCCTCTCGGACGAGACCACTTCCTCAACCCTGAGGGGCACGGGTGGTCAGCACCCAGAGCACGCACTACAGGAAAGGACCGAGGTGGAGACGCTCCTGCGCCAGCGCATGAGGAGCTTCCAGCTGCCCTGCGAGGAGGACGTGCTGCAGAGCGCCTTCGAGGACCAAGCCGCTAGACACGGCAGCTGGCCGAGCTGCTGCAGCTGAGCGTGGAGGAGGTGTGCGCGGACTTTGACGCCATGCTGCGCCACGACTGGAGGCGCCTTGGCATCTCCGCCAAGGAGGTGCGAGTCCAAGCTTGCAGGGCGGCCTGGTGGACAGCCGACCCGGCGCTGAAGGAGCACCGCACCGTGTGCTTCTTGGCCTTCGACGGGACTGCTACATGTACAGGGCCGTGAAGCGGGTGCTGGAGCGGCAGGCGGCGCGTGCTGCCTGAATCTGTTGCCGTACGTGGGGCCTGGTACTCGAAGGTTTCGCTGGCCGCGATGCTCCTTGGCGTCCCAAACGTCCAAGCTGCTCCAATTGGAGACACAAGTCATCCACATAGATTTGGGGTGTTGCCAGTCCATCTTCACCTGCGCGAGGTGGGCGGTAGGTGCCGTTGCTCAGCAGCTCCGACGTCCCTCGTAGGCAAAGGCCTGAGAGAAGTCCGCGCCCGCGCCGTCCAGCTCGCTGCTGCTGTGCGCACGCTGTAGTCCGTGCTGCGCGCCCACAGGCCTATCATTGCGTTCACGCTAAGCTCCTCCCTCGGACCACGGCGTCCATGCGCTCCAGCGCGCGCCGCAGCGTCGCCGCGTCCACGTGCGGACGCCCAACACAATGTGGTGGCGCAGAACCACGGACGCGGTTGTGGAGGGTGAGCCGCTAGAGAACCCGGCCACCGGCCTGCTGAAGACCCGGCCGTTCATGGAGCGCCTGCCCTGGGTGGACGTGACCTACTGCAAGTACGGAACTCCGACAGGAAGCAGACGCGGCTGTGGACCAACATGCGCTGGAGGCCGAGGCGAAGCCTGTGCAGGCCCGGCAGCCGCTGCGAGGCGTGGCAGGACGGCAGGCACCTCCGGGCCGCGCAGCGGGGGCCGCGGCTGATGGAGGGGCAGTACGCGAGGGTCAGCCAATCACGCGAGCTGCTCTACAGCGTTCCTGCTGCGCTGTGCGAGGAGATTGCGCGCGCGGCCACGGAGGAGCTTGCGGAGCGGCTGAGCATTCCGGACTAGGCTTCCTCCAAGGGGCCTGGAAAATGCTCATTTTTTCCATGTTTTTGCATGTTTTTTTTGGGCGGTGCCACTAAACACCAAAAATGGCGAAGAGGGGCACCCCCCGCCTTTTTCTCGTTTTTTGGGCGCATTCAAAAGCGGTGTCACTAAACACCAAAAATGGCGCAGAGGGACACCGGGCCCTTTTTTTGCCGTTTTTGCTCAACTTCAAAAGCGGTGTCACGCTGCATCAAGAATGAAGCAGAGGGACACCGAGCCTTTTTTTTTGCCGTTTTTCCCCAACTTCAAAAGCGGTGTCACGCTGCATCAAAAATGAAGCAGAGGGACACCGGGCCTTTTTAGTCAAGCACAGAGACGCCCGTGCCGGAGAGCGTCACCAGCTGGTAGGCCACCAAATGAATGAACAGGTCCGTCATCGTGCCGTCCAGGCCCTTGAAGGTGAACCGGGCAAGGTCGCCCGAGCGGGTGCTGACACCACTCAGCGGCATCTTGGGCACGCGCTCGGTGGGAAAGCCGGCAATGAAGCTGTGGCGCAGGTAGCCCACGCGGCCGATGTCGATGTTGCGCACCGTGTCGTCGTAGGTGCCCGCAAGGACGGAGAGGAAGTGGAAGTGCTCCGAGGCTCCCTTCATGGGGTTGTGAGGGTACTGCAGGCTGCCCAGCTGCATCTGAGACTCCAGGAGGCTGTCCTCCTGCCTGGCCGCGCCAATGGGGGCCACGTCCTGCCCCGGGTTGGCCAGCAAGTGGATCTTGGAGCCCGCGTCGTTGTCCCAAAAAGTCACAAAACGCGCCCATGAGTTTCGTGAAGACGTTGTGCTCCGCCACGCCGTTCGGGACGCTGGACTGCTGCGTGTGCACCGTGCATTGGCTGAACACCAGGGACCTTCCTGAGAGGAGCACGCGGTTGAAGGACTCTACCAGCGCAGAGTCCAGGACGACCTGGGAGGCCAGAACTCGGACGTTCTGGATCTCAAAATCGGTGCTCAGCGTGGCCCCCGCCGGGTGCGCCCCGGCATTCTCGGACCACAGCGCAGTGGTGGCGTCCGCAAACTCAATTTCTATCACCAGGTTCAGCTGCGGCGGCAGCATCTTCCCGCAGCGCAGGATGCCCACCATGGTGGGGCGCAGCAGCACGTCCGCGTAGCCGCCCTGTTGCACCGCGCGGGCGATGCGCGGGTCGTTCACTTCGTCGAAACCCTCCATGGCCTTGTTGCGGTTGTACTCTCTGCCCTTCAGCAGGTCATGCACGGCCACGGTGCGGCCGTAGTAGTTGATGTCGTCGCAGCGCTGGCCGTTGGCGAAGACCTGGACGCGCTGGACGAAGCAGGCGGGGTAGGGCGTGGCCGGGGCCAGCGGGTTGGTGCCGTCCGTGTTCCTGACGCGGAAGGCGATCTTGATGGACTCGGGGTCGATGAAGGACGTGCCGCTGGTGAGCGGGATGCGGCAGACCCGAGAGGTTGGGGGGGAGAAGGAGCTCAGCGAGCTGGGGAAGTACTGCACGTCATGCCGCGCCGTCACGTAGCTGGTGTTGCTTGTTTTCAGCTTGTAGTCCAGGCTCTGCATCAGCTCATCCTGGGCTCCGGCGGTGACTACCTCCATGCTTGTTTATATACACGCATTTTGACTCGTACGGCGAAGGAAAACTATTCCTCCAGTGCGTATATAGATATACGGACGAGAGGAATAGCGTTTTGTGGCGCAAAAAACCGTGCAAAACGAGCTATTAGCCCAGGGTGTATATTCATATACGGCCTAGACATAGCATTTTGCAGCGCAAAGCCGTGCAAAACGAGCTATTAGTCCAGTCCGTATATACACATACGGACGAGACTAATAGCATTTTGAAGCGCAAAACCGTGCAAAAACCGTGCAATAAAACTCTCCCCGAGGAGAGTTTTATTTTAATTTTTTACGCAGCCTCAATGTCTCGCGCCAGCTGGTCAAAGCTGGGCGGAGGCAAACTCTGGCGTGACTGCCCGGAACTGGAGCTCGCCCGCGAGCTCTGGGACTGGGGCAGAGCCACGGGGTTCAGGCCCCCGGAGAAGGGGCGCGGCGTGTTGTTGGACTGCGCCTACGCGGAAGCCGGACTGCGAGGAGGCGCGGCTGCTTGCGGGGCTGCCTGAAGTGCTGCTGCCTGAGCGCAGCGTGAAGTGCTGAGGCTGAGTGGCGTCATTCATGTTGTTGGCGGACCGGACGTCCTGCACGGCCGCGTCCTCGCTGCCCTGCTGGGGCCGGAAGAGCGTGTTCTCCAGCACCCAGCCCGTGCCGCGCGCAAGGCCGTAGGCTGCGCCGCCTGCAACGCCCACGCCAGCCCCGCGTTGCCGCCGCGCCAACTCCCGCCGCGCCAGCCAACGTTCCAGCAACCTCGCGCTGCTCTCTTGTGAGCTGAGGCGCCTCAACCGGTGGAGCCTCCGCTGGTGGTGCCTCAGCCGGTGCCTCCGCGGGTGCCTCTGCTGGTGGCCTCCGCCGGCGCCGTCTCAAGTGGAGGCTTTGGCTTGCGCTTTGGAGCAGCCGGCTCAGTAGGCACGTTCTGGTTTGTTCTTGCTCCCAGGGGGCCTGCCCCGCCGTTTTCGGTCTTGTTCGGTCGGCTCCATTTAATCATACGTGGTCAAGATATAACACGAACGACAAAGACGACCCGCGAAGCCGGACGACGTTGCCGTCCAGGTCGGTCAGGCGGAAGCGCATGTGCCTCAGGGTAACCGGGCCCCTGAGGGCCATGAAGTGCCCGTCGTCTGAGCCCGTCTCCACAATGGTACCCACTCCGCTCTTCAGCGTGATCTTGGAGAGGATGTCGTCGCCCAGGTTGCCCAGCACTCTGCTGGCGTTGGCCAGCTGGGCGCAGCGCAGGTAGACCTCGTTGTGCGCCATCATGCGGACGAACTCAAAGACCTGCTGCCCGCCGGAGACGAAGCTCGGGCCCAGCATGTGGTCCACGCTGAAGGGCTTGGTGGGAGAGGCGGGCGGCGCAGCAGGGTAGTCCGCGGCATCAGGGAATTGCTGGCGCAGCTCCAGGTCGTTCAGAATGAGCCTGTTGCCGTCGTAGGCTACGCTCAGGCTGTTCGTGGTCTCGCTATAGGTGGCGGTGGCAAAGTTGGAGCTGATCCAGGCGGCCAACCGTGCGCCAGTGTACGCGCCCCCGGGCAACAATGCCAGTAGAGGTAGCGGCCCCGGTCCGTGGACAAAAAGCTGTCGGCCAGGCGGATCTTAGACGGCGAGCCGGGCATCGCTCTGCAAGTGCAGGGACTCTCCCAGGTCTACCTCAAAGTCGCTGTCCGAGCCGGCCACTCTCTTGCGGCTGTCCACGTAGATAGTGGTCAGGAACCCGCCCGTCCGGCGGACGACGGGCGGCTGGACGGCTGCGACGGAGGTGCAGCAGGAGATGTTCTCACACTTCGCGTTGATCAGCGTGGAGCTGGCGAACAGCTTCTGGCCCAGGAAGCTGAGCGCCGCTCCCATCGGCGTCTTTTTCAAGTGCAAAACGCTCTTAAAGCGCTTGTAGAACATTTCATTCGGCTTCAGGTAGTAGACGAAGAGGAAACTGTAGCGTTCCCGCGTTGCCTGCTCATACAGCCGGTACAGCTGCTCCTTTGGCAGCAGGGCGCTCAGCTCCTCAATGACGGCGTCCAGCTCGTGCTGGTTGCGCAGCCTCCAGCGCAGAGGAACTGCATGTTCACCCGCACGGCTGCGCTGATGAGCCTCAGCTTCTGCGAGCTCACCCAGGTGCTTATCTGCATGTGCCGGCCCCGGATGAAGAGAGTGTCCAGGGCGCCGTGAGGCTTGTGCAGCTGCGGCGTGTCAGCAAAGTCGTCGATGACTACAAGCACCTGGTACAGTTTCTTCATTTCCAACTTCTTGGACGCCTCCGTGATCTTGCGCTGCTGCTGGATGATGCGCCGCAGCGCCGCCTCGTCCCACTCGTCCCAATACGTCTGCTCCCGCTCTGTGTTCACCCCCAGGTCCTCCTCAATGTACTTCTTGACGGGGATCCAGCCGTCGTCTATGTTGACACTCGGGCTGAAGACGTAAATTCTCTCAAAGACGCCGCGATACTGCTCCAGAATCAGGCTGATCAGAGCCACGGTTTTGCCCGATTTTGATGGCCCGAGGAAGATGCCCGTGCATGGCACCAGGGGCACCACGGGGTGAGGGCTGCTTGCTGCTATACTCTGTCGTAGGAAACAGCTTGATCTTCCCCATTTCCTTTGCGTTACTTGCCAAAGCCGGGAAGCCGTGCGAGTCCGGGAGAAATGCTATATTTACGGCATCGCAGCCGGAGTTTTCCGTGAGTGCCCTGCTACACAGCAGGGCGCTGACGGAGTTTTTCCGGGCAATCCGGGCGGCGAGTCCGGGAGTGCGTCTCTGTGTACAGACGCGCTTCCAGAGTTTTCAGGGAGACACCGGGGCAATCCTGTGCCCGCGCCAGGATTGAGTGGAGCAATCCTGTGCCCACGCCAGGATTGAGTGGGGCAATCCTGTGCCCACGCTAGGATTGAGTGGGCAACCCTGTGCCCACGCCAGGATTGACGGCTGGGGGGTGCAAGGACGGCATCGCTGACACACCTTCGGCGCTGGCCCGGTGATGGGTTTTTTCGGGCAATCCTGTGCCCACGCCAGGATGAATGGTGAAAAAAAACACTCTGTCAGTTGCACCCGCGAGGACAGCCCCGCTGACGGACCTCCGGCGCTGGCCCGGGCAAAAAGCGAAGTCGGAATTCCGACCTCGGTGTAGAGCGAAGTCGGAATTCCGACCTCGGTGTGGTGCAGGCTCTTCCGCCACAGACTGCGCGAACTGCGCGAACTGCGCAGCGACTGCAGCGACAGCTGCAGACTGCGCCGCGCGAAAGCGCGAACACAGAACATAGCACCTCTCTCTTTAGAGGGGGTTTCCCAAATGGATTCTATTCTACCTGAGAGGCTCCTGGCACTCGTCCGTCCAGCATTTGACCTCGTCCTGCGATAAAACGCTGCGTGCAGGCGTGTGGCTGCAAAATAATGACCCCTAGATATGCGGTTTGGCAAAATGCCCAGCAGCTGCCTTTGTTTCTGCAAGGCGAGCGCCCTCAAAGGAAACCCTGGCTGGCTTTTTTGGTTGGCTTCTGGCTGGCTTGGCTTGGCTTCTGGCTGGCTTCTGGCTGGCTTTCTGGCTGGCTTTCTGGCTGGTTTGGTTTGGCTCCTGGCGTTTGGCTCCTGGCTGGCTTTCTGGCTGGTTTGGTTTGGCTCCTGGCTTTCTGGCTGGTTTGGTTTGGCTCCTGGCTGGCTTTCTGGCTGGTTTGGCTTGGCTTTCTTTTTTTCCCTGTTTTTTTAGCTCGCCTTGCAGAAACAAAGGCAGCTGCTGGGCATTTTGCCAAACCGCATATCTAGGGGTCATTATTTTGCAGCCACACGCCTGCACGCAGCGTTTTAGACTTCGAATCCCAAGACGGCCTAACCAGACGCTATTTAATGGCCGGTTAGCTATATGGCCGCAAACAATGGCCGGTTGGCGTTTGACACGTTTTTAGCCGCGCAGCTATCATGCATGAAAGATGCCGCAAGATGCCGCAAGCCTTTGTTTTGATGGCCGGGCGCCAACAACAACCCGGTCCACCGCAAACTCCTGCAGAGAAACCCACGCATCGCAAAGCTGTTAGTGTCAGCGACGCTGGTGATGCCAATGATGCTGCTGGGTGGTGATGCCAGGGACGCTGGCTGGCGCTTGTTTTGCTGGTTTCGCTTGCAGGAAAGTTTTGCCTTGACGTTTCGCGTAGCTCTTTGCTTGCTCGCTTGTTGCTGCCTGCTTGTTCTGTCGGCGCTGCGTCCAAGTCCTTTCTGTTTGGCTGTTCTCGCCAACCGTCGCTCACAACGAAGCTGGCGGACAGTTGGTTGCTAGGTCGCCGCTTCCCGTTCTTCCAAGCTTGTTGCGGAGCCTGGCAGGCAAGGCCGCTTTTGGGATTTGGGTTCCCGTTGACCTTGCTAGCTCCATGAGATTTGCTTGCCGGCTTGCCCAAGGAGATATCTTTTCAATGATGCGTTGCGCTGCGCAAAGTGCAGCGCCAGTTACATCTTGAACTCTGCCTATCGTTGCCGTGGTGGGAGCGGACATGGCGTGACTGTTGTTTGTAGAGTCTCGCGCCGGTTTGGGTAAACTTCTGCGACTCAACTGTGTCACAGCCCTGCCGTCGTGCGGGGACGCCACGTCATTCAACGTCCCAGCCCCGTCCGAAAGTTAATCGCGCTGCTGCAGACGCTTTGCGGCCAGAAAGCCAAGAAGAGAATTAGACGCCAAAAGGCTGAATTTGGGCACCGCACGGTTTCGCGAATAAGGATCTGCAAATTTCTTGCAGGAGCCCTTGACCGCACTGTTCAACCCCAATGTTTGCGGACCTTTTTTTGGAGCTTCCAAAGTTGCAGCTTTAAGGGGAGCCCCAGTGAGTCAAGGTCGCGCTCTGCCACAGGAAGTCTGCGATTTGGTAGAGTACAGAAGGGCGAACCACCCTGGCATCAGCTATGGGTTTCCATCGCTTCGGTCTCCCTCTTGGTGTTTCCAATGGAGGTCAGGGGTGGCCAAGGTTTTCACAAACGTCTCCTTGTGCTTTTGATATGTTTGCCATTGAGTCGGAATTATTGATGCGAGTGCTCTGGTCGGCCTGAAACTGTGTAGGTTCGTTGCCCAAAAGCAAATGTGAAAGCCTTGCGCTTATGCAAAGCCTTGCCATAAAGCGGGCGCGCTTCCAGCCTGAGCATTGAACAAAGATATCCCATTCCAAGACAACACTCGCACAAAGTTAGCTGCCCCCCCCCCCGCCAATGTCCAAGCCGAGTTCCGGCCGTTTCTTCAAGGAGGCAGGCAAGCGAACGAAGGAACCAACCAACAGGCCATCGAAGCAAACATGTAATTACAAACGCCCGCAACCAAACTAAGCGACAAAGAAGCAGACGGACTCGCAAACTACTAAACATGCAAACAGTCAAAGCAAACGTAACACACGCACGCAGAACAGCACTCGCGCAAAAAAAAGAGCAACTAGCATCTACGCAAGAACACACACGCAACAGAAACTCAACACGCGCAGAACACCAAGAGCCTGTCAAGTGGAAACGTGCCGATTGTTTCAGATTGTTTTTGCCTGGGGGCACCCCAAGCAAACCATACTCTTGACTACTTCTACCGGAGCTCAAGGCGAAAGCCAAGTTCAGAAACCCAGCCCGCTTCAGATTGCACCTTCCCTAGTTTCTGAATTGCCTGGGCTTGCTTGTTGTGCCGGTGGTGGAGGTGGCTTGCCGAAAGCTGGAAAACCCGGGCCACCAAGAAATAGGCCCCGCCCGTGGACAAGGCTGGCGAGACAATCTGAAAATGGCCGCCGTTTTAAAAGTAGACCGCGCACAGTGGCAAGATTCACAGAATATATATATATATATATATATATCTATATATTCATATTTTGCCAGGGAGCAGGAAGGCCCCACGGTAGATCACCAACGGACAAACCCAGGTCGCTACTAAACTCAAGGCTCCGTCCTTGAGTGTCGCAGATGCCTCTTCTGCCTGTTGGTAGGAGGGCAGCAGAATAAGAATTGGACATACGCCTGGGCAATTGTTGAACAGCTTGGACACTGCTTTGCCTGGCAAAAAGACGCCGCCAGGCAAAAGGGTAATTCCAAAGCTAAGGCGAAACAAGACGCACAAATCTAGTTGTTTGATCCTCACGAAAATTTGCTGTCTAGCTTGGCTTGATCCAAGCAAGATCAACCGTGGATTAATCTGATCATTGCATCGAGGTGATCAGTTTTGGTCAGGCTTGGCAGGATTGATTTTGGTCTTGACACTGCACAGGGTCTAGTGTTGAAGTGGTCTGCCCAGCTACCCCGCAATAAGGAGATACCCGGCTGGAACGCCAAACTTCTATTTTGCTCGACCCGCCCAGCCGCTCAAAAACAGGCAGCTTGCCAACAGACAGGGTCTAGTCTTCAAGCGGCTCGGGTTTTCAGATTGTCTTCACAAGGATTGGGTGTTGAATTGTCTTTCTGCCACGCGTGGGCAACCACCAAGCTCAAGCCATTCAAGGGGCCTTTCAAACGCGCACGGTTGGTACTCTAAGTTGCCTGGACCAGGCTTTCTGTATTGCCTCAGATGCCTTTTGCCAAGGCAACTGCAAGCCTGACAAATTGGCACTGCATACTGCTCGTTCCAGCGCGTTCAGCATTTACAGTTGGTTGCTTCTTGGTTTTGGCTTGTTGGCGGCGGGGCGCTGCAGGGCAAGCGATCCTTTGAATACCCAAACCTGTCCATGGGCAAGGCTCCAGTTTTGGAAAATGTTTCTTCAGTACTGGTTGGGGGTTCATTTCTAGGCGGGGTAGGCGTGGAAAACCCAGACCGCTGCCTCAAACACAAGAAATTGTCTGGCAGCACGCGGCGAATAGATAGGCTAGAAGGTGGCATGCGGCGAGTGGCTCGCAAACAAATGAAACAACCAGGTTGTTGAACAACTAACCCCTGTCCATTCGTAAGGCCTCGCAGTGTTTGAGTGGCCCGGGTTTGGTTTCGATCCTTCTACATGTTCCTTCTACGTGTGTGCCATGTGAAATTGGTGACCACAAGGGCCTATAACCAAGAGCAAGGTCATAAGGATTGAGCGCGTGCTGGTGAGAATCAGAAACACGCAGCCCTCAAAAAGCTATTGGTTTTCTAATTGTTTGCGCTTGTTGAAGCCGCCTGTTTTTAGTTAGTTGTGATAATAATTGATTCTGCTATTTCAGGAGGACCCTGATCAACGAAACATACAAAACACGACTCCTTCAGTAGAACAAAGCTCCGACTGATTGCAGTCAATCACCGATGCTCAGGGAACATAGCTTGCGGTGCTGGCGTTTGCGTTGGCGAGCGTTTGGTTTGGCACGGATAGCCAAGGCGCCGGTCGCGCGGGCAAGGGGGCACACTCAACTTGCCGACCGACTTGCCAACCTCACGGCTTGACACGGTTTGACGCACTTTTGCCAGGGGCATGTCGGCTCCCTCCCCAGGACGGTCTGACACGGTTTTTCATGGAATGTAGGGTCCGGCGACACGGTTTGGCACGGTTTTGCGCAGAAGAAAAAACTCAATTTGCTAACCCGCTCCCCGACACGGTTTGACACGGTTTTTCCTGCAAATAAGGACGATTTGACACGGTTTGACACGCTTTTGCCAAGGCGCAGATTGGAGTAGCAAGCGGGCTTGTCGACTCCCTCCCCGACACGGTTTGACACGGTTTTTCCTGTAAACAAGGTCCGGTGACACGGTTTGACACGGTTTGACACGCTTGTGCCAAGGCGCGGATCGGAGCAGGAAGGAGAAAAGCTCAACTTGACAAGCGGTGACACGGTTTGACACGCTTTCCAAAGCGCGTGCCAGATGCGGAAGCAAGGGAAGCCCAACCTGCCGACCTTCTCGCGGCCACGTCTGTAAATAGCATCCCGTGACACGGTTTAACACGGTTTAACTTATCCGGATTCGCGAGTTGATTCATGGTGGTTGGCAAAAACGTGTCAAACCGTGTCAAACCGTGTCACCGGACTTTATTTACAGGAAAAACCGTGTCAAACCGTGTTGGGGAGGGAGTCGACAAGTCCGCCAGCTACTCCAGTCTGCGCCTTGGCAAAAGCGTGTCAAACTGTGCCAAACTGTGTCAAACCGTGTAGCCGGACCTTATTTGCAGGAAAAACCGTGTCAAACCGTGTCGGGGAGCGGGTTAGCAAATTAAGTTTTTCTTCTGTGCAAAACCGTGTCAAACCGTGTCACCGGACCCTATATCACACAAGAAGTCCGAGCCACTCCTTGCAAAAGTGTGTCAAGCCGTGTCAATCTGCGAGGTCGGCAAATTGAGGCCCTGTGCTAGTTCGACCGGCGCCGTGGGAAAACCATGTCAAACCGAACGCTATTACGTGAAAAGACATGTCAGACCGTTTTGGGGCGGGGTCGGGGTCTGCAATGCAACAGCAAGTGCTGCGAACTATATGCCCTGAGCGTCGGCTATTGGTTGCATCAACAGAAATTGTGTTCTATTGAGGGAGCCCTGGTTGGAATGTTTTTTGTTGAGTTCTTAGGGTCCTTGAATGGCAAATTCAATTGTCGCAATTCTGACTTAAAACAAGGGCTTCAACAAGCGCAGGCGCTCTGATAGCGTTTCTTGTCAATGCCAGCTGGGCCAAGTGGGAGCATTAGGTGCTACGAGCCCCCCTTCTGCCAAGGGCTGCGTGTTTCTGATTCTCACCAACACACACTCAATCCTTTAGACAAATAGCTAATCCTTTTTGCTTTTGTCATGGGCCCTTTTACTCACCGGCTTGTCGAGCGGCATAGAAAATCTGCCTTCAAAGTGGTGCCCCAAACAAACAAACGAAACACCCAGGCTACTCAAATGCTAGGCCCTGTCACGGTTGGGAGTTCATTTCTACCCGCGAGGGAGGCGGGGGCAAAGTGCGCTTGCGAGGGCCATTCAAGCATGATTTTTGCAAGGCGCCAGGTGTTGAAATGTTGAACCAGGGGGGGAGACAAATGCATGTTGGGTGCAAGTGCAAAAACCAAAACAGTTCCCTTCCTAAAGCACAAGAACTTGTCTGGCAGCCAAGTGCCGATTGCCATCTCAAGCAATAAAGGAAAAACAAGACCCAGGCGACTTGGAATAACAACCCCGCGCGTTTGCAAGGCTCCAGTTTTCTTGAATGGCTTGAGCTTCGCTTTTGCCCGCACGTACGCGCCCAGGTTTTTATTCAAAAAGCAAGCCCGTTTAAAGACAATTTGAAAACCCAAGCCGCTTACAGACTAGAAATTGTTGGTTGGCAAGCTGCCAGTTTTTGAACGGCTGGGCGGGTCGAGCAAGAATGGGCAGTTGTGTTCCAGCCATGGCAAGGTAGTTGGGAAGGCCACCTACGCACTACACCCTGTCCAGTTGCAAGTTGCCATTGTTTGGTTTTGGCTTCGGCGCCCTACACAGGTCTCTAGTCCTTTAGCGGTTTGGATTTGGAAAAGAAGCTCCAGGCCTCTACGCCACTTCAAGCCAACGCTTGAGTTTCGGATTGGCTTGTTGTTCCTTGCAAGGCTGTTTAAGCTTCAAGGTTCAAGGATCGAGTGTAGCAAGTTCGTTGGTGCAACGAACGAACTGTTTGCTGGTCAGGCCCCAGCCAACCAAAATGAAACCTGGTCACACCTGATCAAATCTGATCACCTGACCACTTCTGACCAATCTGCGGTGTAAATTTGATTTATCAGGATTGATTGGGTCTTGCTTGCAGGGCAGTGCGACAAAGAGATTGACTCGAGCTTTGCAATGCCCGGGCTTTGGGATTGTTCTCTTGTCTTCTTGCAATTTTTTGCTAAGCAGACCAATGTCGAAGCTATTCAACAACGGCCACCTGTTTTCCATTAGTATTTCCCTGCTCTCCCGCCAACAGGCAGAAGAAGCATCTATGATGTCCAAAAACTGGAGCCTTGCCTTTGGACAGGGCGCAGTTTCATGTTCATTTTGCCTGGCGGCGCCGCCCTCTCTTGCAAAGGGAGCCACGCAAAATTGAAAGCGCCCGCTTGGAAACTAGACCGCGCGGGCGGCAGCGGGGGGCCGACGACACAACAATCTGACAATCCAGGCTACTTGAAAGGCCAGTTGCTGCATTGCTTCGAAAAAGCGAAAGGTCGAAAAGCAGAACACTCAATGCCAGTGGCCGTCTGCCGCAAGCAAAGCCCCGCCACTCAGAGCCTTGCCCACGGACAGGTTCCAATTTCCAGTTTGTCACCCTGGCCGCAGGGGAACAAACCAACCGCTGGAGCGTGGAGAGGGTCTACTGTGAACGCGGGCAAGATCTCCGAGAGAGGACGCCCCGATACAGAAGCAAATTCCAAACCAACCAGAAACAGGTGCTTTCGCCCATGCTTCTGAACTTTGTAAGCACAGTTTGTGCCTTCTGGCAAAACACTCTGAAAGAACCGGCGCATTGGAGCATCTTTCGCGTATGTATTGCGCGGGCGCGCTTTGTGTGTTTGTGTGTTTGCGCACGTGTTGATGTGTTTCTTTGATGGTTTGGTAAGATTCTTTGTGTGTTGGGTAGTTTGTGCGTCTGTCTGTTGGTTTGGTTGCGGGTGTGTTTGCATCTTCTCTTTTTGCTTGCCGCCTCCTTAATAATAAGCCAGAACTGGGTCTGGACCAGCTTGGATATTCGTGCGGTCTTGGGGGGAAAGCTTACTTTGCGACAGTGTTTTGTAGAAGTGGCGCCCCTCCCTTTCTCAAGCGCTCGGGCTGGACGGGCGCCATTTACAGCAAGGGTTACGCAGTTTCAGGCCAAAATGCGCAGTCAATTCAATAGCCGAAGTCATAAATGCAAAGGAATAGCCGAATCGCAATTCAAAACACAAGGGTCGCTAGAAAACTTGCCGGCGCTCAAGGGTAACTCAGGAACACCCATGTTACTCAGGAGTGTTGAAAGGGAAAGCCAGTCCAAAGTTTGGTGTGTTCGGAAGAAACGGGGGTGGCAACGCCGTGGTAGCAACCCCCCGTCTCGGCAACGCAAAGTTTATAAATGCGTTGCCCGCCGCTTGCTTATACAACAGTAAATACGTTTGCAAAAATCAGGCCTTGAAGTGGTTGCAAATCTTGTCAAAGCTTGCCACATGCGCGCACTTGGCGCTGCAGCAAGCCGACTGAAACATCAAAAGCGCTGCCTGCGCAAGCATCCCTTGCCTGGGAAAGCAGGGACTCACAGGCCCCACACCGTCAACAGAAACACGTTTGCGAAACAAATGCCTCAAAGCGGCTTCAGATCTCGCAAACGTTTTCGGTTAAGTAAACAATGGCCGGTTCAACGGTAAAGAGTGGCTGGTCGAGTAAACAATGGCCGGTTGTAAATAGCGTCTGGTTAGGCCGTCTTGGTCCTTCGCAGGACGAGGTCAAATGCTGGACGGACGAGTGCCAGGAGCCTCTCAGGTAGAATAGAATCCATTTGGGAAACCCCCTCTAAAGAGAGAGAGCGCGCGTGCGGAGCGGGAGCGCGAGAAGATTTTTCTCCGCAGGCAGCTGGAGCGCAGCTACGATCTCGGCGAGCGAGATCTAGCGGAGCTGCAGATGGTGCGGGAGCATGCTGCTCTGTTTGAGGGGGAGGCCAACCGTGAGACTTGGCGCCGTGAGGCGCTGGAGCGCCGCGTCGAGATCCTCGAGGAAGAGAACAGAAATCTTTGCAGGCGAACGCACTGATGAGCTTGGACTCGCGCAAAGAAAAAAAGCCCGCCAAATGCTTGAATGGTCCAAATGCTCGAACGGTCTCAAAAAAACCCCCGCAGCTGCTCAAGATGACTTCCTCGGCGGCCTTTCGATGCGTGCAGGCATGGCTTTTGGAGAAGCCCGCCGCGTGGGTGGGGCGGGACGCTCGCTGCCTTGCGACTGCTCTGACGGCCGGCCTCCCAACAAGCGGCCTCGCAAGGATGCGCTGCTTAAGGCCGAGCGCTCGCACCAGCGCCGCCGCATCAGCTCCTCGAGGAGCAGCTGCACGCCGCGGACTTGGATGTCCGAGACGAGAAAGCTCGAAGACACCGAGCGCACTGCGGTATCGCGGAAGAGGCGGGTCAAATCTTTACGGCTCTTCGCACCCCGGCCACGCGCGCACAGCGGGCAGAGCTTGCCCTGCGCTGGCTTGAGGCTGGTTTTTACATGTAGCGCTCGGTGGGGCGATGACGACGAGGGCTCGCCGAGAAGCCCCCAACCGACGCTGAGGAGCTCATCAGTGAGTGGCAGGCGCAGCTGTCTGCCGTAGAGACGCCCCCATAGCCGCTGGTGAGGTGAGAGTAGTCGAGGGTGACCATCTCCGTGCCGTCGCTCCACCTCGCGGTGCCCGTCAGGTTCTTCCACTTCGTTCCTGCAAAGTCGTTTGACGCGAAGCCCAGCCTTAGGTCCTCGTTCATGTCCGGCGCTTGTACTGCTTGGCCTCCACGGAGTCGAACAGCTGCTGGAGCTCTGCCACGTCGGCCTTGGCCATCTCCGTCTTCACCCTGCTGTCCGACAAATTCGTGAAGCTCGTGTTGCAGACCACGTTGCCCGTGTTGCCCGCGATCACGAGGCAGCCGGGGTTCCTCTGGTTCGTGGTCAAGGACAGCTGCGTCGAGAGGCTCTTCGTCTGCACCAGCGCCTCATCGTTGATCATGATAAGCTCGCACTGGTGCGTCCCACCGTCCCGCTCCAGGAAGACCCTGGCGCTCTGGTTGCCCAGCAGGCGCAGCTCCGGGCCGTGTCGGAGGCCGCGCTGTTGTTGGAAATCTGCAGCTTGCTCCAGCCCGCCCAGTTCTTCGTCAGTCCGAGAAGTCTGAGGTGTTGGTCCACGGTGAGTGTGTTGGAGGCGAAGAGCTGCGGCGCGGAGTGTGCCCCGCCGCAGACCACGCTGCCCGTCGACACTCCGCCGCCTCGTGGCCGTGAAGGTGCAGTCCAGGCTCTCGCAGTCCAGCGGGCCCGCGGAGGCCGCCCCGGTGATGGTCAGCGTGGCGCCCGTGAGCGCAGTTCACGTCGTTGCACAGCAGCTGGTCGCAGCCCACGTTGCCCTGCGCGGTGAGCCCGTCCAGCGTGGTGAGGGCCAGCGAGTCCGCCAGCAGGTCCGTCACGGAGACCGACTCTCCCGAAGGCTGAGGCCCTGATCTGCATGCTGTACAGGTCCAGCGTGCCCGCCGACTGCTGCACCAGCCCGGGGATCGAGCCTCCGAAAGTGCAGCTTTGTGACTCCGCCCGGCGGCACCGAGAAGTCCAGGCGCGCCGTGCTCCAGACGCCCTGCGCGGCCGTGCCGAGGAAGGTGCCGGTGACGCCCACGTAGTCGTTGTCGGCCGCGCTGACGTACATCGCCAGTTGGAGGCCGTGCCCAGCCGGTACCGGCAACCGAAGGAGTAGCGTCTCCCCGGCGTCAAGGTGTAGGTGCGCACGATGTTCCAGGCGAAGGCGCTCAGGGTCATGGCGTAGCCCTCGAGCTGGAAGCCTCCCACCATGAAGCTGGCCGAGGCCACGGAGCTCTGGCTGTTGGAGCGCACCAGAAAATTGCCCAGCGTGGTGAGCGTGGGCTCCAGCAGCGCCTCGCCCAGGGTGGCCAGCGTGACGTCGTCCGTCCCTCCGTCGAGGAACTCGTGCTTCAGCAGCAGGGCCGAGGCCGCCGTGTCCTCCTCCACCTCCGCCGTGTTGCCGGTCTCCAGGGTTGCGTCCAGGATCTGGAGGCCGTAGACGTCCACCGTTCCTGCCGTCTGGTTGGGCAGGCCCGGCGCCTGGAAGTGCGCCCCAAAGTGCAGCTTCGCAACTCCAGGTTAGGCAACTTTGATGAAATGCATCAGCCGTGCTCCAGACGCAACGCCGTCTGATGGATCATGGTGACATCAGCCTCTGGCGTAGCCACCACGAGATTTAGGCCGTGCCGAGCCGGTAGCGGCAGGCGAAGAGGCCTCTCGGCCCGGGGTCAAATTGTAGGTGCGCGTGTCACCCGTCCAGCTGCTCCGGTAGCCAAGTAGCCAGGACCACGCTGGCAGGCAAATCCGATTTGACAGTGAGACGTCCGTGGGCAGGATCTCCATATGTGATCACCTCCGTGACTCCGAGCTTGCCAGGAGACCGTCCACCTGCGTGATGGTGTAGTAGCTGAGCAGCGCGGCTGCGATGCCCGAGGCCGTTGCCGTGTCCTGGTCGGCGGCTGAGCGGTACGCCACCAGCGCCGAGGTGATTTGGTTGGTTGTGAACACGTCCTGATCCGGGCCCGTCCGGTAGGCCAGCAGCGCGCCCGCGATGGCGGCCTGCGTCTGCGTGTCCTGCGCGCTTGCCGTGCGGTAGTCTCCCAACACTTGCGCCGAGGTGTAGTAGGCCAGCAGCGCGGCCGTGATGGCGGCCTGCGTCTCCGTGTCCTGCGCTGCCCCTGTGCGGTAGTCTCCCAACAGGGTGTCCACTTGTGAGGAGGTGTGTAGTAGGCCAGCAAGGCTGCTGTTATAGCAGCGTCAGTGCCCGCCGTGGAGTAGCAGTCTGCCGTGATGCTCAGCGTGTCGTCGCCGTTGGCCAGCGCAGCAGAGAGAGGAGCCACGAAATGCAGGTTGCGAACGACGTTGCTTCCGCGAAGGAGCTCCCAAGTTGTGAAGCCCGCCCAGGCCGGCGCGTTAACAACTCCGCTGCCGGAAAGCTGCAGGGCGGCGAGCTCCGCGAGGATTGCGTCGAGGGCGCTCTGGAGCGCGGTCTCGCTGGCAGAGAGCGCGGCGTTCGTGGCGTACGAGGCCAGCAGCGCCGCGTCGGCCTTGGAGGCCTGGAGCGCCGTGATGCCGGCGTCCCGGCTAGCAAGCTGCGCTGCGACGAAGGCCTCGGTCGCGAGACCCAGCAGGGCATGTGCTATTTTGGTGTCTACCTCCAGCGGCGTGTCCAACCCGTCCACCGTGGAGAGCAGGGAGGCCAGCGCGCTTGCGTCCGCCTTGCCGAGGAGGGCGGCGTCCAGGGCTGCCGTGGTGACAGCGTCCAAGAGGGCCGTCGCTATCTTAGAGTCCACCACCGAGGAAGTGTCCACGGCCGACTGCAGGGCGTAAGCAGACAGCGCGCTGGCGTCTGCCTTGGAGGCCTGCAGCCCCGAGATGGTGGCGTCTCTGCTCGCGAGCTCGGAGGCCAGCGCCGCGGCGGTGACGGCCCCCAGGAGAGCGTTGGCCACCTTGGTGTCCACCTCCAGCGGCGTGATCCTCGCCGCTATGTCCAGGGAGTGCTGGTCCACCACCGTCTTGAGGCCGTAGTTGGCGGCCACCGTGGCCCGCGTGGCGTTGTTGGCCGAGGCGATGGAACCGTTCATGGCCGCCGTGGTGCTGTAGTTGGACAGCTTCAGGTCCACGCCGTCCGGGGTGCTCTTCGTCGCCACCACGCCCTCCAGCACGTCGAAGGCCGACTGGTCTGCCTTGTTGGAGAGGCCCGTGGTCAGCGAGCTCTGCAGCGCGGCGATGCTGCTTCCGTGCGCGGCCACCTGCCCGTCCGTGGTGGCCAGGGCCGCCGCCGTGGCAAGAGGCGCAATCGCCGGCGCCAGCGCGATGCTGTCCAGCTTTGACGCCAGCTCTGCGGTGACTCTGTCGTCCAGGGACTGGATGGCCGCCGCGTTGTTGCCGGCGGCTGCCGTGTTCACCGCCAGGTCCGTTACTTGAGCATAGGGCGTCAGAGCGAGGGCCAGCTGTCCTGCTGTGACGTGCGTGCCGTCAGTCACCTCTCCGTTGTCCAGGACCTCCGGGATGTTGCCCGTGACAGGTCCTTCAAACATGTTTTCTTAGGAGTAGTCGTTACACGAATTCGTAACAATGGGGTGTTGTACTTTCGCAACGCGCCCTCACTTGAGTCGCTATGGGACATTCGGGGCCTTCGCAGCGCAGGGTGGTATAATTAAACTCGCAACAGCCCCTGGCAGTACGTGAAGTGTGGAATGACGCAGTGTCCGACGGCGTCGGACACTGGGCATGAAGCGAGACCTCAGATGAATTGACCGGTGGCGTCGGTCAAAACGCTTGGGAGACCTCGGCCACATGACGAGACCGGCGAAGGACACTTGTCTCAGCGGCTATGATTTGCGGGGCATTCATGAGCCAACCTTGCCCACTCATGAACCAACCTTGCCCATTCATGAACCAACCTTGCCCATTCATGAGCCATTGATGAATCACCCGGTTCCATTATTGACTCAAACTTGCCAAGAACCGAGTCCTCTCGGGAACTGGGGCGCTCTTGCGCACTTTTCGGCCCCAAAGAGAGCGGTGACGCAGCGGTGACATAGTTGACGAGCGTTTTTGGGCCAAAAAGCGCCGTTTTGGGACGGTAACAAAAGCCGATGGTGAGATGGCTCAGGCGTTGGTCTCCGGAGCGACGTTTGGGAGGTTCGATTCCACCCCGGTACCTCGGCAGGCTGACGTGTTAGAGACCGGTGACATCGGCGGTGACTAGTTCAGGAGGCTGACGTGTTACGTGGAGAACCTCGGCAGGCTGCCGGGCTCCGAGCCAGGTCCTCGGCGGGCTGCCGGGCCGCGAAAAACCCTGCGGAGAGAACTGGGGCCGCTTTTGCGCACTTTTGCGCCCAAAAAGCGAGCGGTGACGAAGCGGTGACAAGCGGTGACAAGCTCAGCGGGCTGGAATTCGCAGACTTTTCGGTCCAGAAAACGGATTTCGGAGCACGGCGAACGCCTGGAGCCGGTTTTCGGAGGAAAACGAGCGAATTTGGAGGCCCAGGCAGCACTTTTGACGCCGGACACGAAAAAACGCACTTTTCGGAGTTCGCCGTTTTCAGCGCTTTGTGCACCAAAAACGGAGCGGTGACAAAGACCGGTGACATCGGAAAAACGTTCAGCTGGTTGAAGAATTTGGCTGTTTTGCAGGGTTTGGAAACCAAAAAACCAAAATAATTAGGTCCCTATAAGCTGATGTTCCTTACTACTGATTGCCCGCTTCGATTTGTTGCGGCAAGTGAATCGCCTGGCACGGATGTGGACTGACTCCGATGATCGGGGTTTGCATCATTTGATGTGCTACGTGCATCACACGAAACATTGGCGCTGGTCGGTTGGGTCGGAGACTCCATGGATGATGTGCGCTTGGCCTTGTATGCGGACGCTGACTTTGCAGGATGTGTCGACTCGCTACGTCTTGAATATACAAGGGCCTAATACTCGGTTTCCGTTGTCTGGCAGCTCAAAAAGACGAGTCACTCAACTCCTGAGGCCGAAATAGTTGCGGCCGATGTTGCCATGAGAGCCATGGGTATGCCTGCTCTGAAGTTGTTGCAGCGGATTCTCAAGAAGTCACCGAACTTTGTGTTCTATGACGATAACAAGGCTATGATCGGTGTCGTGCGATCGGGGAGAAACCCCACAATGCGCCACCTTGAGAGAAGCCATGGTGTTTGCATTTCGTGGATGCATGAGATGTTCACACGTGATTACATGTATTTGGCGTATGAGGTCACCGACAGAATGGCGGCTGACATCTACACCAAGGCGTTCAATGATGGACGCAAATGGAAACATGCATGTTTGCAGATTGGTCTACTTGACCCGAGTTTGCTGTCTGACCCGGATACCCTCAAGGCGCTCACACCTACGTGTGATCCCATAAAAGGGACCATGCAGACTGCTTCGGGAACGGTTGACGGAGTTCCCACATTTCCGTACACACACATTCCGATCATGCCCCCGGACCTGTGGTGGTCCGGATTGACGTCCAAAGAAGGGTTGCATGAGCATGAAGGACATGATCCGGTTGTCGTTGCTAAAGGACCCAGATTGATGCGTGTGAAACCTCCACTCGCGGTTGTGACACCATTCAGGAGCAAGTGGCTTCGTTCCACTTGGTTTCTGAGGAACGGGTCATGGCTCAAGGTTGAGGACAGGGTTGACCCTGGGTTGCAGTGTGAGCGGATTGATGGGTGGGTTGAACGCGCAGTTTGGCAGTTCCATCCCGCACCGGTTGCTGTACCGGCGCGGGAGCAATCTCCACGACCACGACCAGTTCACGTCGGGTCCGGGGATGTTGACATGCAGTCCGTGCTGGCCGCATTCGTTGAAGAGCTGTCGAACGAGCGCATTGAATTAAATTGTGTCAATGACCTTGCTTTGGAAACTTTGCTCCGGTTGAAGCTGCTTATGCGTTGTCTGCATACCAGTCATGAGCAATTTGTTCCTGGTCGTTGTTTTGTTCCATATCGCATTGCGGTGAAGCACAAACCACAGTTAGCGCCGGGTATTGAGCTCGCGATGGTTAAACATGACGGTGGTGTGCTTCGCGCTCCGGCGCATGTCTCGCTTCCTGGTATGAGAACTCGCACAATCGTCACGTTGTACAGTGTTGACTTGGCTCGGCCTATTGTGCTGATGGCATGTTCCGAACCGCGTAACTGGTTCACTGCCCTTGCCCGACATAACGGGCCGCAGGTCGTGACCATCACTTTGGTCGATGACTTACTGAGCGAGTACGGGGGGAGAATCGCTAGACATGTGCTTACAAACCTTCCGATTTGTTGTTCTTCGCCGGGCCTTGCACGGGGGGATCATCATGGGCACGCCTCAACAAGACTCGCGGAGTTGACACCGCAGAGAAAATCGAGGCCAAACAGAAGGAATTTTGGAAATTGTTTGAACGGTTCGTTGAAATCAAACGGCGTGCCATGACGAAACGCGCTGCGATTTTGTTTGAGTTGCCTGGAAGTTGCAATTATTGGAAGGATGAGAGACTGCATGAGGTTGTTCATGATGGCATTAGTCATGAGTTTGATGGGTGTCGCTATGGCTTGAAGCAAAGGTATGCGAAGAAACCCATGCCAATCAAGAAACCATGGAGAGTTGTTTCGTGGAACTTTGACCTTGGCAGCTCGTTGTCTCAGAAGTGTAATGGAAACCATGAGCATGGACCTTGTGCCGGTCGGGAAACCAAGGAAACCCAGTTGTACACGTCGTTAATTGTGTGTGTGATCCTCCGTCGTTTTCGTGCTCGAGCAAAGTGCCTTCAGCCGGCACCATTGAAACTCGCTCTTGCTTGCATTACGCGAGGGAATTCGCGGAAGCATCAAGCTGCTGCGTGTGAGATTCGCACCGACCCGACTGTACCAACAAGGAGCTGGGCTAGTCCCGAACCTCAGGTTCCAACGGGGAACTGGGCTAGTCCCGAACCTCAAGTTTCGACGAGGAGTTGGGCCAGTCCCGCACCTCAATTGGAAGCTGGGCATATATTGGGACTATTCTGTGGCTTTATTTGCAGCTGCCTATTTTTGGTTTTCCCGGTTCTGGAGAATATCATCAAGATGACTGCCAATGCGACCGTCGTCAATACAAATGAATTCTTCTGCGTGCCTGTTGGGAAATCCAGGCAAGCGGCAATATTCTTGGGGAACCTCGTGAAGAACGCCATCGAGGAGGGCAAAAGAATCCCCAAGAGGATGGAAATGGGCAGCGACCTGGGTACATGCATAATGTTAAAACCCTCTAGGCCCCGTGCCGAAATTGGGTAGCTGTTCTGAGGTCCTTGTTGGTGTTGCTTCCCAAGTTCCATTGATCGCCATTTGGCTCAAGACACAATTGAGGTTCAAGATCTGATGTGTGACTGCATACATACGTGATCGGCATTGAGAGCGAAAACACTTCGCTTGCGCTGCATTTGTCAGGACTACTGTTGTAACTATCATTCCTTCCCCCTTACAACGTTTACACGGGTTCGGCTATAACGGCATCGTCCGTATACACCTTTCCACGTGGTTGGTATTACAGCTTGAGGGTTCGGTGCATAGCGTCCCACGGGACGTCACCTTGCCGTCTCTTGACAGGTTATCAGCCGTAGCTACAAGCTCTACACTGGACTGGGAGACAGCTGGTTTATTGCGGGTACAGGGACAATAAAGGGACGATAACCTACACAGTACAATGGCGTCTTCGGCGAGCCCAAGTACTGCAACTTTTGGGAACAGCAGCTCAGAGGGATCCAATGGATTGATGGCTCTTTCTGCGGTGATGGATATGGTTGCAGATTCACAGGATGAACCTGGGAGCGGAGGTTCCGCGCTATTCAGCGACATATCTACTCCCACAAGATCATGGAAGCAGATCGATGTTCATCAGGAGTCGAAGAAAAGAGAATCCCCACCGAGAAGATCATCATCTTCGACATCGAAGGGTGGGAGGTCAAAATCACCCACCAGTGCAGATTTTCGCGCCGTGATCAAAGAGAAGAATAAGATGGAGGTGGAGATCGGGGAATATCAGAAGACACTTGATGAAATGTCGGCAGCAATGGCGAATCTTAACCAAGAATACTATGGAAGCACCATCCGGATCCAGGAGCTGGAAAGACGATGCGAGATTGCCAGCAAGCAGTCGGGACATCTAGTGAGTCACCACCAACACCACATGGCTGAGGCATGGCGCAAGTTTGAGGAAGAAGCCCAACAGATGCGCAAAGTGGAAATGAACGCATTTCAGTACGGGGAGAAGAAAGACATGGAGTCGAATATTATGATGCAACAGATGAGGCAAGCTGAAGGAACTATCATGGAGCAGAAGCGGGAAATTGCATTGATGAAATCCTACATGGCAAGCGAGAAGTCGGCCGCGCAGGAATCAGCTATACGTGCAAATCAGATACACCGTGAGGCTTCACAACCGATATCAGTTTATCAGCAACAGATCAGAGGCATAGAATCTTCTACATCTATCGAGAAGTTCAACGAGGAGGAGAGGGTCCAAAGTCTGAAATCACAGTTGGAGCATGCACTCGTCAAGCGCCCCGAGACGTACTCTTTGGAGGACTCCAGGGAACAGCTGATGGCGAGGCTGAATGACGTTACAGTATTTGCGGAACAGGAATCGAAGAGAGCAGAGTGCTTGCTTCGCGAAAAAGAAGAGATCGTCAAACAGTATGAGTCCGACGTGTCGATGAAGGACCAGATGATTGCTGTCGAAGGTGGTCATCGTCAGGATGCGATCTTGGAGTTAGCCCAGGACAAAGAAGAGAAACAAGAGGAACGGTGCACGATGGACGAGAAGTCGAAGGAGGCTGAGTACTGGAGACTGACAGCTAAGGGAATGTACGATGAGTACCTCGAGGAGATGCATGAGCTTCAGGGACAACTGAAGGAAAGGGAGGCGACGCTCAAGCAAGAAGAGAGTTTTGTACGCCAACTCCATGCTGACAACGAGGAACTACGTGCATACAAGAAGCTGGAGATGCAGGAAGCATCCAGCAGCAAAGATGGACATCGTGAACGAGCAGTAGTGAAACGCGCTGAGGGAGGAACCCAGGCTAATTCAAATAGGATAGACAAGAAGGTGGCTGGGTCAGTCCCGTCATCGTCTTCAAATCAAATCCCTAATTCGTCGCTGATGCCATGTTCGATCCTCTTTCCGTCTTTCGGTGATCCAATGATCGATGTACACCTATCCCAGATGCAAGGGGTTGTTGGGCATGTCCCACAATCCACTACTACGACTGGTGGTGGTGATGGGGGGGGGAACAACGGTACTACGCCCCCATTGGATTACGGTTGATTCCCGCCCAATGGGAATGGGCAGGGAGCGGGTCGACGTCAGTTGAGCCTCGCTGGTGGCGGAGGAGGACCTCCGGATGATCCACCCGATGATGAGGATGAGGATGACGACGACGAAGGAGATGAGGAAGACGAGGAAGAAAAAGAGGAAGAAGACGATCGGACACGGAGGAGACGAAGGAGATCGAGAGATAACCGAGAGATCAAGAATGATCGACCGAGAATCTCGAGGAAAGAGGCCGAGAGAGTATCTATTCCGGCCTGGCCAAAGATCCATCAACTTGACACCTGGAAGATGCAACTGCTGATGAATGTTCTGAGCGCATGTGCAGATCCAGATACCGACGCATGGACGAAATGGCTGGAGCAGGCTCTTGGGTTGAACCCAGACCTGGATTTGCTTAGCGATTCAGGTGGCGACAGATTTGCTACGATAGATATTAAGATGGCCATGGGCATGCAGAACATGCTGAAACAAGCACCTGACGAAGCCAAGGACGTATACCTCGATGCTACACGACACTCTGAACTACGACATCAACAAGGGGTGATCGTGAAGGGACGAGAGTTGGTGGCATTAGTTATGCAATCATTCAGAACTTCCGATAGAACGGATCTTGTCTACCACATCGAGCATTTATTCAAACTTGACTTTCCTGGCGACAAGAACTTGGTCATGTTCAGGAACAAATGGTATGATTTGCTGCTGAAGATGAGGAGCGAGGACAGACCCAGTAAGCTGGCTCTCAGAGACATCCTCTACAGGAAGATCAAAGGGAGCAAGAAGATGGAGTTCGGCCTCAATGCCTACCATAGACTACCGGACAAGCATCCTCAGAAGACGTATGAATTCTTATTGGCGTTGATCGACCATCAGATCAAGGCGGATCGGGAAGACCTGATGCTCGACATGAAGGAGAGATCGGTCAAGTCGATGATGAAGTCAGGCGGGAAGGATGCGGCTCCAGCAACTGGCAAACAGGAGAACCAGGGTGGCAAGGGCAGAAAGGGGAAACCCGGTGGGCCTGATGCCGCTCCTGTGCTCCCAAAAGCCAAGGCAAAGGGCCACGCTGGCAAGAACGGCAAGTCCGACGGAGCCAGCGACAGAGGCAAGAGTCCGGGCGGAAGCAAGGATAACCCCTGCTGGTACCACTTCAAATCGGCGAAGGGGTGCGTGAAAGGGAATGAATGCACTTTTTCCCACAGCAAGAAGACGGAGCACAAGTTGGAGAGTATGTCCAAAGGGAAAGGAAAGGGCAAATCCAAGTCCAGATCATCGTCGCCAAAGAGGGATGATGGAGCATGCTTCGCGTTTCAGAAGGGGAAGTGCGATAGGGGAAGCGCTTGCAAGTACAGGCATGAGCTCATCAAGAACAATTCAGCTCCAGCAACGTCAAATGACAAGGCGCAAGCCAAATCGAAGGCTGCCGCCAAAGCCGCAGCGCCTGCCATTGCGAGGAGGGCCATCGCAATGCCCGCGATAGTCCTGAAGCAATCGGCTCCTGCAGGGAAGGTAAGCTTCAAGAAGGACGTTGATCAGTTCGAACCGGACGAAGCCGAGACTGTCTACCACGAGCACGATGACGACGCGATGAGCGAATCATCGAGATGGTCTGGCGAGTCCGAGATCCCCGAGAAAATGGTGTGGTTCAAGGAAGTGCTCGACGTCGCCGAGAATGGGGAGATCACCTACCTCGAAGACGAGAGAAGGCAATGGGAACGAAAAGGGGAATGGTACGGTTATGAGGACAATGAGAATGAGCCTTATCAGTACGTGTACGTTGACGAGAAGAAGTTCAAAAGCAGTGATCATCGTGAATTGTCAGCCTATCAAGTCCAACGATCATTGATACGTGCGAAGATACTGAGAGAAGTGGTGGATGATATATATAAGAAGCACTACTTCCCGGTGACCAAGGAGAGCAGCATAATGTTCGAGTATGATCGGAACAAGGACGAGATCAAGGAATCGGCTGTCGACTGGAAGAAACAGCATGGTATGCCGAAGAACGTTTTCGCCATGTCAACGTGCATCAGCAAACGGGAGAAATGGTTGATGGACACCGGATGTGGTCATGATCTCATCGGAAGAGCCAAGGCGAAGAGCCTGGGTGTCGACATCGTGAAAGATGACGACGAGATCGTGTTCCAGACCGCGAATGGTTCCACTTCCACATCTGATGTTGCCAAGATAGTCGTGGACGAGTTGGACGAGACTGTCGAGCCGCATGTATTGGATGAGACACCCACGGTATTGTCAGTGGGGAGGAGATGCATGAAGATGGGTTATGCATTTCACTGGATGCCTGGTAAACTACCTTTCATGGTTACGCCAAAGCAGGGATTCGTGCACTTGCAGGTCAAGGACGACATCCCGTACCTAGTGAGTGATGGTAAACTTCGGAGTAACAGGCATCGCCCTACGATAGACGACCTCAAGGAGCACTTTTCGGAAGTATTGGCGATGGTAACGAACGACGAGGCAGATCAGGGAGGTGACGATGAGAACGACGTCACACCCGCCGCTGTCGGTGAGTCCGCAGAGGCCGATGGCGAACACCACGACGGGGCATTCGACTTCGGGCCACCCGGAGGAGCCGGTCCGGTACGTCCGCCTCCCGTGGCTGAGGAAATACCTGTAGATGTTGGGTCAGTCCCGCATCGACATGGTGATGCCGAAGCTCACGAGGAAGAGGGTGATGAAGATGATCCAGATGCCGGAATCGAAGTAGACGTGTACGAAGGATCATCAATAAAGAGGAAAGTGGGAGTCCTCAAGAAGGACGCCAATTCCATAGCTCATTTGCTTACACACAGATACCGAAACCCCTTCTGCGAATCATGCGTCAAGGCAAAGATGAGACACTTCAGATCACGAACGGGAGCATTCAAAAGAGAAGTGAAGACGGTCGGTGACCTGGTGACGTTCGACTTTGTGACGGCATCAGGAGATCATGAAGTGGAAGGCAGGTATGCGCTCATCATCCGGGACATATATACCGGAATTATCATGGCTTATCCCACCGCGAGAAGAGACACTGACTCAGTCGTCAGGGCTATCAAGCACTTCTGCGGGAGGAGGAAAATCAAGCAGGTATATTCGGTTGACGGCCCGGAACTGATCAATGCGTGCGTGGAGCTGAAGCTGAACCACGACCTATCGCTGCCTGGACGGCCGCAGAACAATTCCCTTGCTGAAAGAACAAACCAATTCATCATTGACCAGACTTCGGCTTGTCTAGTACATGCCGGTCTACCCACTGTTATTGGGTGCAGGCCATCACCACTCTATGCCATCTCATGAACATTGAAGAGGTGAACGGATCGAGTGCATGGATGAGGCTGCATGGCGAGGAGTTCAAGGGCGAGAAGATACCTTTTGGTGCGCTAGTGGACTTCAAGCCGAGCGAAGCACGAGGGGGAAAGAGGGAGAAGTTCGAGCCGAGAGGGGAAACTGGTATTTTTGCTGGATATGTGTTGAGCACCGGTATGCAGTGGGCAAACAAGTATCGTGCTTGGGCACTTACTGCATTTGCGGGTGCAGAGCTGAACATCAAGAAGGCAAAGGTTCCGCCTCGGTTGAGAATGCCACATCAGACGGAGAGGATGATCCTGAAATCTCCTCTGACATTCCCAATACAACAGAAGTACAAGGTTGCCAACGAGACTTTGGAAGGGATAGAGATGTCTATCGATGCAATCGGTCTGGATGCGCGTGACCGCCTGATCGAAGATGAGGACTACGAGCCTGAATTGCAGCAGAGTGACGAGAAGCGACTGCTTGACGATGAGGTCGATCAGATCGCTGGTCTACTGCTCGACGATGGCCCGGAGGTAATCGCCGGAGATCGGGGGGATCATGCAGGAGAAGAAGATGCTAGACCGAGCTCTTCAAAGGGGAAAGGAGATGGACACTCCAAGGGCGATGAGAAGGTTGCGAAATCCGACCTTCCACACGTGTCAGTTGGACTACCCGGGGATGGCATCACGTACGTCAACGACGATGGCAAGGAGGTTAAAATCGACAAGGCCGGAAGACCGTATCCTGTCGGGAAGGACGGATTCAGGCTAATGAAGACATCGAGACCTCCGGAGTTCACTCCTGAAGAATGGAAGATGATGAGTAAATATTACACCAAGGAGGAGAAGGCCGAGGTGAAGGGCGGTGGCAAAAGGAAAGAAGAAGATCCCAAGGGTAAAGAGTCTGAGATTTCCGCGCCGGCAGAGGCACGGACATTACAGATGCCCGGTGGTAAGAGAATTCGAGCGTTGCTTCGGAACCGCTGGGGTGGAGTAGAATGGCAGTACAATTGGGGATTGCGGAAGAACATATCAAAGATCAAGAACCCAATGGATGGGAAGCACTTGGCTGAGCTTGAATGGGTCAGGATTGTTGTTAATCCTGTCGACGGGGTGGTTGTTCTCATGGAGTCCAAACAGTCCCAAGACGTCATGAGACGAAACGTTCAGCTTGAGAAAGAATTTGAGTGTCTGGTAGTAATTTATGCCTGGAAGTTCAAGTCTGAGGAGCGATCAAAGTCGACTCCAAACTGGACGAAGGCGGTTGCATCAGTCATTGAGAGTCATAAAGACGAAGCTGAAACGGCATCGGGGACGGATCCATCGGTCGACGAATCGACGGATCTTACCTGGTACGAATGGGAGGAGTCTGCTGAGATAGTTTCTGGAAAAGTGCCACTCGCAATGCCTGCGATAGGCGAAGACGGTGAAGCCAAGAAGTACCCATCGATGCCGTGCGTGACTTCTGAGCGAATACAGCACAGAGAGAAAGCTGTGAAAGTTGTACGATTCTTCGACGCTTTAGTATCCAGGCCGGTAGGCCGGAAAGAGATGTAGACCAACCCTGATGCATTAGCATCAATGAAGAAAGAGTGGTCGGGATTAATCGACCAGGGGGTCTTCGATCTTGGCGCGGTGCGCGAATATGACGCTGTAGCCAGAGAAGCAAAAGCGAAAGGGGAAGAAATACACATGGCTCGCGCACATGGCATTTGCGTTGACAAGCACTCACAGTTGCCTGTTGGTGATCCTAAGAGGAAGTTCAAGGGTAGAGGCGTGTTGCTGGGGAACCAAGTGAAGAACCAAAGCTTTGAGGCTGCGATGTTTCAAGATTTGGGGAACTCCCCTGCTTCATTTGAAGCCTCGCGTTGGGCGGATTTTCTGGGTTGTCATGATGGCTGGGATGTGCAGATGGCCGACGCTGTTCTGGCGTACATACAGGCCACCTTGAGAGGCACGCCGTGTTGGATTGAATTGCCACCGGAGGCCGTGCCGAGTGAATGCAAATGGGATAAGTACAGAAGACCAGTCGTCCCGTTGAGGAAGGCGCTGTACGGACACCCAGATGCGGAAACATTTTGGGAGCAGCACTGCGATGAGTCGGTGCGTGCCGTTGGTTTTGAGCCCATCGGCGAAGAATGGCCTTCAGTGTACATTCACGAAAAGCTCCAACTTGTTCTGGTTGTGTATGTCGACGACTTCAAAATGGCAGGGCCGCAGAAGAACCTTGCCCAAGGGTGGAGCATGTTGCGTACACGTTTGAAGATTGAGCCCGAGACTGGACTTGACATGTACCTTGGTTGCAATCAAAGCAAGGGAAACGTCACTCTCGGGAACGGAAACCGAGTAACAACGGTGACCTATGACATGGAACAGTTCCTACGTTCCTGTGTCGACCGCTATCTTGAAGTGGCGGGCGACGTGAAGTTGAATAAGGTTGTCACCCCTGAGTTGCATGAAGAAAAAAAGAATCACGTCTCACGGAAGCCTGCCAGAGAGGGGCCGTCAGTCGTGTGCAATTGGTGTAACAATCTTGTGCCCACCGACGGTTCTGCCACAGTGCCGGACCAACGGGGAGGGACTCCTGAGTTGGCCATGAAGGAGCCCGTGCGTGGACACCTTGCTTCGCATGCCGCTAGCGTACTGATGAAGTTGCTGTACGGTGCGCGGATTGCTCGCTTCGATTTGTTGCGGCAAGTGAATCGCCTAGCACGGAACGTGCATAGGTGGACTGACTCCGATGATCGGGGTTTGCATCACTTGATGTGCTATTTGCATCATACCAAACATTGGCGCATGGTCGGTTGGGTTGGAGACCCTATGGACGATGTGCACTTGGCCTTGTATGCGGACGCTGACTTTGCGGGATGCATTGACTCGCTGCGTTCCACCTCCGGTGGACACTTGAATATACAAGGGCCTAATACCCGGTTTCCGTTGTCTGGCAGCTCTAAAAGAAAGGGTTGTGTGAGTCACTCCACTCCCGAGGCCGAGATTGTTGCGGCCGACGTTGCCATGAGATCGATGGGTATGCCCGCTCTCAAGCTGGTAGAGCGGATTCTCAAGAAGTCACCGAACTTTGTGTTCTATGACGATAATCAGGCTATGATCGGTGTCGTGCGATCGGGGAGAAACCCCACGATGCGCCACCTTGAGAGAAGCCATGGTGTTAGCATTTCGTGGATGCATGAGATGTTCACGCGTGATTACATGTACTTGGCGTATGAGGTCACCGACAGGATGGCGGCCGATATTTACACCAAGGCGTTCAATGATGGGCGCAAATGGAAACATCCATGTTTGCAGATTGGTCTACTTGACCCGAGCTTGCTGTCTGACCCGGATACCCTCAAGGCGCTCACACCCACGTGTGATCCCATAAAGGGGACCATGCAGACCGCTTCGGGGACAGTTGACGGAGTTCCAACATTTCCGAACACACACATACCGATCATGCCCCCGGACCTATGGTGGTCTGGATTAACATCTAAAGAGGGATTGCATGAGCATGAAGGACATGATCCGGTTGTTGTTGCCAAGGGACCCAGATTGATGCGTGTGAAACCTCCACTCGCGGTTATGACACCGTTTGGGAGCAAGTGGCTTCGTTCCACTTGGTTTCTGAAGAATGGGTCATGGCTCAAAGTTGAGGATAGAGTTGACCCGGGGCTACAATGTGTGCGAATTGATGGTTGGGTTGAACGCGCAGTTTGGCAGTTTCATCCCGTACCGGTCGCTGCACCGGCGCGGGAACGGTCTCCACGACCACGACCAATTCGCGTCGGGTCCGGGGATGTTGACATGCAGTCCGTGCTGGCCGCATTTGTTGAAGAACTGTCGAACGAGCGCATAGAGTTGAAGTGTGTTAACGACCTTGCTTTGGAAACGTTGCTCCGATTGAAATTGCTCATGCGTTGTCTGCATATCATCACGAGCAGCTTGTCCCTGGTCGTTGTTTTGTTCCGTATCGCATTGCGGTGAAGCACAAGCCACAGTTAGCGCCGGGTATTGAACTCGCGATGGTCAAACATGACGGTGGTGTGCTTCGCGCTCCTGTTCATGTCTCGCTTCCTGGTATGAGAACTCGCACAGTCGTCACTCTTTACAGTGTTGACTTGGCTCGGCCCATCGTGCTGATGGCATGTTCCGAACCACGCAACTGGTTCACTGCTCTTGCCCGCCATGACGGGCCGCAGGTTGTCACCATAACCCTGGTTGATGACTTACTGAGCGAGTACGGGGGGAGAATCGCCAGACATGTGCTTACCAAACCTTCCGATTTGTTGTTCTTCGCCGGGCCTTGCACGGGGGGATCATCATGGGCACGCCTCAACAAGACTCGCGGAATTGACACCGCAGAGAAAATCGAGGCCAAACAAAGAGAATTTTGGAGATTGTTTGAACGGTTCGTTGAAATTAAACGGCATGCCATGACAAAACGAGCTGCGATTTTGTTTGAGTTGCCTGGAAGTTGTGATTATTGGAAAGATGAGAGACTGCATGAGGTCGTGCATGATGGGACTAGTCACGAGTTTGATGGGTGTCGCTATGGCTTGAAACAAAGATATGCAAAGAAACCCATGCCAATCAAGAAACCATGGAGAGTTGTCTCATGGAACTTTGAACTTGGTGGCTCGTTGTCTAAGAAATGCAATGGAAACCATGAGCATGGACCTTGTGCTGGTCGTGAAACCAAAGAAACCCAGTTGTACACGTCAATAATTGTGGGTGTGATCCTTCGCCGTTTTCGTGCTCGAGCAAGGTGCCTCAAACCGGCACCGTTGAAACTCGCTCTTGCTTGCATTACGCGAAGGAGATCGCGGAAGCACCAAGCTACTGCGAGCGAAATCTGCACCACCCCAACTGCACAACCGAGGTGCTGGGTCAGTCCCGAACCTCTGGTGCATACGGGGAACTGGGTCAGTCCCGAACCCCAAGCTTCAAGGAGGAGCTGGACGAGTTCGTCACCTCAATCTGAAGCTGGGATCGTATTGGGACAATTCCGTGGCTTCATTTGCAGCTGCTTATTTTGGGTTTTCCTGGTTCTGGAGAATATCATCAAGATGACTGCCAATCCTACTGTCGTCAACACGAATGAGTTCTTCTGCGTGCCTGTCGGGAAATCCAGGCAAGCGGCGATATTCTTGGGAAATTTGGTGAAGAACGCCATCGAGGAAGGCAAGAGGATACCCAAGAGGATGGAGGTGAACAGCGACCTGGGTATGTGCGTGAAGTGGATCGAGGACATCGGCGTCCCCGCTATTTATGCATACTCAGCGTACTATTCTGCCAAGGGCCGCGGGATGATGAAAGGTGAAGGGCAGTCTATGAGGGTTGCCTTAGAGTTCATCAGCAAAGTTTTCGGACAGCTTTCTGCCGACGAATGTATGCTTGGATGGAGGAAATTCTGCAGCAAGGGAAAGAAGATCGTGTCGGCGCTGAACCAACTTTGCGGTGAGGCAACGATGCTGGCGAAGAACCCCGAGTTGCTCAACGTAACCAAGAACTGCATGGAAGGGGCGGATATGTTGAGATCAATCGCGAACATCTGGGATCTCGCATTAGGCGTGGCCGAGGACAACGATGAACGGTCGTTCAAAGCAGCATTCCACCAGAACACCCCGGTTGGGGAGGTGTACAAAGAATTCATCAGCGACGAGTCATCTAGGGCGTCGTCCTCGGGGGCTCCGAAGAGTTCCAGACGACTGCAGAGTTTGAGAGGCACGATCGGAGAATTGCAAGGTACAGAGATCGAAACTGGGGGAAAGTGTTCACGTTGAGCGTGATCAAGGCTCCCAAGTTCGACTCCTACGGTCGTGGCTCCAAGGACGACTACCAGAAGAATTGGGACCTTGGGTTGGTCTACCAGAATGAGCTGCAGGCATCGATGAAGAACCTCGCATATGCACTGAGGAGGGATGAGAATGCAAGCCAGAACAACCTATTGCGCTGGATGATCTGTGGGTCAACCCCCAGTGACATCTCTGACGCGTGCATCGGAGCGGTCAATTCGCTCATGTGCGTCTCTTTCATCATGAGGAGATTGCAGCCATTGCTCGGTGAGAAGGACTCCAAAGATCAGTCGTATACAGCTTATTTCCGTCCAGACACAAGGGAGCTGAACGATCTCTACCGGGAGATTGAGTACGCCAGGGATTTCCTATGGTGCATCGATATGATCTATGAGTCGAAGCTGCCTGCGATGAACATCAACTCCATCAGTTTGGCACCGCACGCGGCTGACAGGGCCGCTGAGAACCAAGATCGGCGCAAGTGGGTAAGCTGGATGAAGGAGATCGAGAAGAAGGCCGAAAAGGACGTCATGATCGAATTCTTCCAGAATAAATACTGCACGATTCATGAAATCGAGAGGGAACTGGAGAAGTACCCCGAGGATTTCGTGGTTGGGGAAGAGCCGACATGGGGGGTGATGGGCTCATCGAAGACGGAGCCGCCACGGAAGACGGAGCGACAGCAGAAGTCGGCATCAAGCTCCGGGCAAAGGAGTCAAACCGCTGGTGGGTCAGTCCCCCAGCCGGGAGTTCCAAGTGGGGGGTCGCAAGCCAGCGATGCTGTCAAGATCGACAACGAGATCATCGACTCCATTTTCCGAATGAACTCTGGCGGTGACGACGACAGATGGGTAATTATCAACCCAACTGCTGGACACGATACCTACACTTCATTCTAAGGGGGTACCACTTTGGGCGGCGCGACTGTCAATGTGAAATTCAACATAGACAACAATACGGGGTACCCAATCATACAAACTGTATTTGGGCCGTGTCTTGCAGAAGGCAAGAACGCAACATATTGGGAGTGTATGCTGAGATGCCTGACCTCTTCGCTATTGCACTTCGCGGAGAAGACCAGCGCGGAGAAGATCATTCTTTCCTATGTTGGGAAGGGAAATGCGGCATGGCTACAGCTGTATGCTTTCTTGTGTGCCCAAACAGGATGCTTGATTACTGGACGCCTTCCGGGCGCCAAAGCCATCAACGCGTTGATTCAGGCGGTGAAGAACCCGGACAACGCACCTGGACAGTTGAACCGGATTATCAATAGGCAGAAGAGGAGCCCCATTGGCGAGGCGACGATTCGCGACATGATGATCCACAAGAAGAGCTTCTTGGTCCTGGATTGGCCCCTGAGGGCCGTCAACTCGAAAGGGAGCACGAAGACATTCCAGATGATGGTCAACGAACAGGGATGGACAAACATCGAGGAGAGATCATACTATGGGTCGAGTGAGCAAGTCTCCTCACCCAACGACACGTTGAATATCATCTCCCGATTGCAGAAGCTGGAAAAGCTCATCGCTGAACGGCGGAGGCGAGACATGGATGACTCACCAATGTCGGTGCACATCTGGATGTCGCTATATGATTGGGTGTGCATGAGAGGATGCGGATGGCAGGTGACCGCCAACCCCATCAACGACTCCCTGCAGAAGGCGATATCTGACCTCGTCAACACATGCAAGGGCCTGGTCGTGGTGTGCGTAAATCGCGATGTTGCTTTCCATGGTGGAAGAGGGGACTTGGGGACGATCGCCAACAAGGTTAGCGAGATCTGCAAGGCGGCAGGCGCGCTGGTGACCGAGAACGATCGCCTGTGGCGCGTGGTCCATGCGCTCACAGGAAAGAACTACAAGATCCCTGAAAGCTCGAACCTGCAACATTTCCTCCTGAAACGACTGCTGATTGAGAAATCCATCGATGCGGTCGCACCAAGCAACACGTTTGTGTGTGAGCTGGAGGGGACGTGCATAAACGAGCCCGACCTTCGATTCACCATCCCGAAGAACATGGAGGAATCGAAGGTGAAATTCGAGTACAAGCCGACCTTCACTGCACAGTCGAAGAGGAAACAAGAGCAGCAATATGAAGGACACGGCGAGCAGGATGCTTTTGGGAAAGCCGATGTCGGTGATCAACGTCTTCGATGGTATACGGTCACGGAGCTCAGCAAGTTTATCTGCGAACTTTGCGCTAAAGAGATGCAGATGAGCAAGTCGAAGGTGCTCGGACCGAAGTCGAAGTACAATCCCTCTTCTTGCGTGAACAGTTGCGCGAACTGGAACGCGGACACGAACGGTATTGCAATGTCTATCGAGGGGAAGAAAATGTACACGCGCCTCTTCGCGGAATGCGTGGTGGCAATCCCCGACCTTCGAAACCTCATGGTGGACGTCAACAATATCCAGGCCATGATCACGATCATACGGGAGCTCGCGTATTCAAGGCTGAAGAAGGAGCTTTCTCACGTGGGATTCGTGAGCATGACTGTGGATCAAGCAGCGCAGTTCTACAACAACGGTCACGGGAAGCAATTGTGCGCATCCCGGGATGTGATCGTGTGCACGAATTCCGAGGGAGTCGAGGAGAGGATGTCCATCTTCTTGATAGGCAAGGATCTTGGCAATGTGGCATATTCGTCCTGGATCAAGAGTGTGCTCGACCAAGGAACGATGTATGAACTCCTGGGACAAACCACGAACGAGGAATCCTTGGGAGACGTCGTCGAGATGGTGTTGGGATTCCTTGAGGTGATGTCGTACTTCCAGCACGAACTGCCACTGTGGAAGGATGCATGGAAGATCAAGAGGGAGTTCGAGCAGTCAATAGTGCGACACCTCGCTGGGAACGTGAACCACACGACGGGCCAGAACAGAAAGCGGAACAGACCGTCCGCACAGCTCGGCGTGCCCACGAAGGAGGTGCTTGACATCATGAACAAGGTCAAGCCCAGACATCCACGATCCCTGATCACCGAGCCCTCTGCGCAAGGCTCCAAGAGAAAGGCCACGGAGGGCGAAGATGAGGGTCTTGGTCAAGCACCAGACCCGAGTCGAAGTTCTCAAACCAATACTGAGAAGGAAGACAAGAAGCAGCGTGTGATCGACGGGCGGAGAGCGGCACTAGGAATCCTGGAGTCAATGGAGAAGTGCATGGGAGATATGGGGATCTGTAAGAAGTGCGCGAACCTGGCCCACGACGGCGACTGCAAGGACATTGAGGAGGCTGCTGGAAATGAGAAGGCGATGAAGGTGCTCCGTGAGCTACTCAGCAGTGACCCTGTTTCATCTGATGAAGACATGGGGGATACGGAGGAACCGTCCTCATCAACGTCCAAGGAAAGAAAGAAAGGGGGACAAGCAGGGAAAAAAACAATTGAGATGTACAGCTACACTATTAATTTGGTGGAGATGGCTGACACGGCTGAGGGAGGAGAGCTACAATGTGGTGGCGTCGACCTCACCTACAACCCGTGCGGGGACAGCAGGACATTCAAGAAGACGCTTGAGGTGGGATGCGACACCATCCCGTGCTACATCCCGAAGTATGGCGATGTGAGTGATGTGCACTTGCCATGGGCGTATGCGTCCATCGTTGACCCCAAATACTTTCCCAAAGGTGCAATCCTTGAGCAAGTGGACGTGATGCAACTTGGCAAGAGTGTCAACTTCTGCATTGCTCCTTACGACGGTGCTCCACTATGCAGGATTGGTGATGATCGCTCGGTATTTACTACAAGGGACCAAGCAAACCAGCTATCTCACGACCTATGCAGAGTCCTTCGACACAAGATCGGCAATTGCCGAGGAAGTGCTTTCAGGTGCGACGAGGGTGGATGGGTCGACATTGATGCTGTCCTTGACGACCGGAACAACGACATATTCCCACCATACACCACGAGAGCGAAACGATACATGGGCATCATGGAGGTGATCAAGTGGCAGGAATCCGGAAGCAGAAAATCGAGATTCCAGGTTTTGGCAGCAAGGTTTCCGAGCATCATGAACCCGGACGACACGAGGGCAGCCAGGGAGGAAATGACCGAAGCTGGCGTGGATCGGGACGACATCGACAGGATGTTCAACAGATGCGATGGATGGTACAGACCTTGGTGCATCCGAGTCACAACCGGTCACAGTGATTTTGGATTCATGAGCTCATCCGCACGGGCGAATAGGTATTCCGCAAGAATGGGTGATTCTCTCGGAGGAGCATTCCATGTGACGTATGTGGAAAACCTGCCAAGCATCGTACGCTGTGGGTTAGTCCCCGGCGGAATCGATGGCGGCAACAGGCTAGCACTGCACTTCGGTGCGTTTGCTCCATGGGATGAGATGAACGTGGCGACGAAGACAACGCTACGGAACGTGAGGAGAGGGGATCCGATTGCGATCATCTATATTCCCAGTGCAACCCTCGCGCGGTATGGGGCTGGAGTCGCGGCTAATGGGACTTTCATGGTCTTTGACGTGATCCCGTACTATGAGGTCAAGTCCATTTGGATTGGCAAAAGCAACGGAGGGAAGCGCCTGGAGTACGCTGACATCAAGAGGGCGTACTCGAAGTGTGTGGAGAACGAGATCTGCCCTGGCTTTGTCAACTCTTCCCAAGAGTCGGCTGCGATGTTCCTCCAGAACGTCGCAAAGGTCAGCGAGAGGATGCCGGAGACTGAGACAGGTGCCGATAATCTGCACTACATCGTTGACATGGTTAATCGTGCCTGCGAACTCTATCGAATCAACAAGATGGAGGAGTTCAACGCACAGGTCAACGAGGTCCGGGACGAAGTCAGCAAAGTCGTCATCCTGAATGATGAGACATGGGAAGGACTGAGGTGCCGGATATGTCCAACATGTGCGACCGCGATCCCCACCTGCTTCTGCTTATGCCTGGAGTGCGAGGCACAACTGATCTCCATCGGAAGATACTACATTCACATCAAATCCGATGACGAGGAGGACAACCACAACCCCAACGTCTCTGGAGATGCCAGGCGTGCACAGGAAGAAGCTAACCACGATGCGGCAGCACGGGAGGATGAAGACGAAGCGGAGGAAGTTCCGGGAGAAGATGACGACATGGACACGCAAGGATATACATCCGGCTATGCGTCAGAAGAAGAAGACAGCGGTTGGCATTACCGCGACACCGATCTGGCGTCACGGGACATTATAAGTTCCCAACGGATGGCGATCTGCCTTGACGAGCCGCGTGAGGCTCAGTACATGGCAGGATTTATCGCACTCCAGCTGTCCAAGATGTGGGGGATGTTTGAAGGTGGTGATGAGAGAACGATGAATGCCGGACTCGAAGGGAGGCCGGGCTGCCCTTATCACAATGACTTCAAGAGGTACCCCAACATCACCGAGCATGATCAGGAAGGTATACTTTTGCCATCAACAATAACGAAGATTTCTCAATCGGAGAATGTTCGGACAAGAGCCTTCCGATCGGTTGAGGAGCGTGACGAATATATTCGTATGATGGTGTGCAAATGCGAGGGACTTTACACATTCTACAAGCAGTGGATTGCAGCGAGAATCCTCGATGTCACCAAGGAAGAAATGAAGCTCCTGGTCAAGGACCGAGTGCACCCGGTGGGTGATATTATTTTCAGATGCTTTGCACTAGCTTTCAACTGTAAGTATATATCATTCGTGAGGGATGGCCTGAACCTTGGCAAGACTGGTTACACGGTCAACGTGAGCGCCATCATCTCGGCCATCGACCCGAACAAATGCGACACACCCCTGCTGGATTGGTGCCTTCGGAAAGGGCACTGGTTGCCAGAGGAATACAACAAGAAGTGTGTCCGGGCACGAGAAGCCCAGAAGAACTTGGACGAGGAGTTCCGCCGACGTACCCATAGGCTGTCCATTGGGGACAGGTATGCTTCGTGAAGATGATGATTGCGGTACGATGTGGGCCAGTCCCCATCTGTTACTTGCGTCACATCGACACTGTTTCGGTGGAACGACTTATGTCAGGATTTATATTCATGTGTCCAAGATGATTGGGTGTGTACATGGTTACATATTCCGATGACTATGACGCTCTGGATATTCATGGATGGAACTTTTACCTTATAGATGATATCTTTTCATTATTTATGCATTGTCCATGGTATCTGGAATGGCTATGATTTGCATTGATTACTCACCGATGTTTCTTTGCCGGAGATATGCATACCGATCACAAGCGGGCGCGTCTGGTGGACTTTTGTGGCCAACCCATTTATGGATGACAGCTGCGCGATGCGCAAATGCGGCAGCTGGAATGTTCACTGGCGGTCAAGTGAAGTGGCCACAGTGAATTATATACACCTGCATATGGATGTGTGCTTCGATTGGAGGATGAATGTTTCACTTTTCGTACAATCGAACCCGGCATGTTTCACAGCGAATGAACGGTGTAGTGATAGCAAGTAAAAAGAATGCACGACACGATTTCGTAGTTGAAGCCGTGGCCAGTGGAACGTTTTGTGGTGTTTGGACCGCATGATGAACAATGCGACCCAAATGGGGGATGTTAAAACCCTCTAGGCCCCGTGCCGAAATTGGGTAGCTGTTCTGAGGTCCTTGTTGGTGTTGCTTCCCAAGTTCCATTGATCGCCAATTGGCTCAAGACACAATTGAGGTTCAAGATCTGATGTGTGACTGCATACATACGTGATCGGCATTGAGAGCGAAAACACTTCGCTTGCGCTGCATTTGTCAGGACTACTGTTGTAACTATCATTCCTTCTCCCTTACAACGTTTACACGGGTTCGGCAATAACGGCATCGTCCGTATACACCTTTCTACGTGGTTGGTATTACAGCTTGAGGGTTCGGTGCATAGCGTCCCACGGGACGTCACCTTGCCGTCTCTTGACACATAAAGTGGATCGAGGACATCGGCGTCCCCGTCATCTACGCCTACTCAGCGTACTACTCTGCCAAGTGCCGCGGAATGATGAAAGGAGAAGGGCAATCCATGAGGGTTGCGTTGGAGTTTATCAGTACGATTTTCGGACAACTTTCTGCTGACGAATGGAGGGAATTCTGCAGCAAAGGGAAGAAGATTGTGGCGGCGCTGAACCAGCTTTGCGGTGAGGCATCGCTACTAGCAAAGAATCCTGAACTGCTCAATGTCACCAAGTATTGCGTCGAGGGGGCAGATATGTTGAGATCCATCGCAGATATCTGGGATCTCGCATCAGGTGTGGCCGAGAACAATGAAGAACGGTCTTTCACAGCTGCGTTCCACCAAGACACTCCGGTCGGGGAAGTCTACAAAGAGTTCATCAGTGATGAGCCAACCAGGACCTCGTCGTCAAGGAGGTGGAGGAGCTCCGAGGAGTTTCTGACAACTGCAGAGTTCGAAAGGCATGATCGAAGAATTGCAAAATTCAGAGATCGAAACTGGGGGAAGGTATTCACGTTAAGCGTGATCAAGGCTCCCAAGGTTGACTTCTACGGTCATGGCGCAAGAGCCGACTGCCAGAAGAATTGGGACCTTGGGCTGACCTACCAGAATGAGCTGCGCGCGTCGATGAAGAACCTGGCGTATGCAATGAGAAGAGATGAAAGAGCTCACCAGAACAACCTTTTGCGCTGGATGATCTGTGGGTCAACCCCCAGCGACATCTCTGACGTCCTTCATCATCAGGAGGTTGCAGCCATTGGTCGGGGAAAGGCGTGCTACGGATCAGTCGTACACAGTTTACTTCCGTCAGGGCTGAAGGACCTCTACGGGAGATCGGGGTCGCCAGGAACTTTCTGTGGTGCACCAACATGATCTACGAATCAACGCTGCCTGCGATGAACATCAACTCCATCAGCTTGGCGCCACACGCGGCAGACAGGGCCGCTGAGAACCAAGATCGGCGCAAGTGGGTAAGCTGGCTGAAGGAGATTGAAAAGAAGGCGGAGAAGGACAACGTGGTTGACTTCGACCAGAACACCTACTGCACCGTTAACGAAGCCGACAAGGAACTGGAGAGGTACCCAGAGGACTTCGCGATCGGAGAGGAGCCGACGTGGTGGGTAATGGGTTCATCGAAGACGGAACCGCCGCAGAAGACGGAGCGACAGCAGAAGTCAGCGTCGAGCTCTGGGCAAAGGAAACAAACCTCTGGTGGGCCAGTCCCCCAGCAGGGAGCTTCAAGTGGGGGGTCGTATGCAAGCGATGCCGTCAAGATCGACAACAAGATCATCGACTCCATATTCCGCATGAACTCCGGTGGTGATGATGACAGATGGACAATCATCAACCCAACTGCTGGGCTCGACACATACACCTCATTCGAAGGGGGTATTACTCTGAGTGGCGCAACTGTCAGCGTGAAGTTCAACATAGACGCCAACACAGGGTACCCAATCATACAAACTGTATTTGGGCCGTGTCTCGCAGATGGGAAGAACGCGACATATTGGGAGTGTATGCTGAGATGCCTGACTTCTTCGCTGGTACATGTCGAGGAGAAGACCAGCGCAGAGAAGATCATTCTTTCCTATGTTAGAAAAGGGAACGCGGCATGGCTGCAGCTGTATGCCTTCATGTGTGCCCAAACAGGATGCTTGATTACTGGACGCCTTCCGGGCGCCAAAGCCATCAATGCGTTGATACAGGCAGAGAAGAACCCAGACAACGCACCTGGACGGTTGACCCGGATCATCAAGGAGCAGAAAAGGGGCCCCATTGGTGGGCAACGATTCGCGACATGATGATTCAGAAGAAGAGCTTCTTGGTCCTGGATTGGCCCCTGAGGGCTGTCAATGCAAAAGGGAGCACGAAGACCTTCCAGATGATGGTCAACGAACAGGGATGGACAAACATCGAGGAGAGATCGTACTACTTCGAGTGAGCAAGTCTCCTCGTCCGCAGACACGATGAACATCATCTCCCGATTGCAGAAACTGGAGAAGCTCATCGTCGAACGACGGAGGCGAGACATGGATGACCCACCTGTGTCGGTGCACATTTGGATGTCGCTCTATGACTGGGTGTGCATGAGGGGGTGTGGGTGGCAGGTGACCGCCAACCCCATCATTGACTCCTTGCAAAAGACGATATCCGACCTCGTCAACACATGCAAGGGCTTGGTTGTGGTGTGCGTGAATCGCGACGTAGCTTTCCATGGAGGAAGAGGGGACTTGGGGACGATCGCCAACAAGGTGAGCGAGATCTGCAAGGCGGCAGGCGCGTTGGTGACCGAGAACGATCGCCTGTGGCGGGTTGCCCACGCGCTCACAGGTAAGAACTACAAGATCCCTAGAAGCTCAAATCTGCAACATTTCCTCTTGAAGCGATTGTTGGTGGAGAAATCCATCGACGTGATCGCGCCAAGCAACGCGTTCGTGTGTGAGCTGGAGGAGACATGCATAAGCGAGCCCGACCTTCGCTTCAATATCCCGAAGAACATGGAGGAGTCGAAGGTGAAATTCGAGCACAAGCCGACCTTCACTGCTCAATCGAAACGGAGGCAAGAACGGCAGGATGAAGGACACGGCGGACAAGATGCGTTTGGGAACATCGATGTCAGCGATCAACGTCTTCGATGGTATGCGGTCACCGAGCTCAGTGAGTTAATCTGCGAACTTTGTGTGAAAGAAATGCAGATGAACAAGTCGAAGGTGCTCGGGTCAAACTCAAAATACAATCCCACTTCTTGCGTGAACTGTTGCGCGAACTGGAATGCGGACACGAACGGTGTTGTGAGATCAACCGAAGGGAGGAAGCTGTATACGCGACTTTTCGCAGAACGCGTGGTTGCAATCCCGGATATTCAACATCTCATGGTGAACGTCAACAATGACCACGATGTTCAGGCCATGACCACGATTATACGGGAGCTTGCGTGTTCCAAGCTGAAGAAAGAGCTATCCCGTTTCGTGAGCATGACAATGGATCAGGCAGCGCAGTTCTACAATAACGGACACGGCAAGCAATTGTGTGCATCCCGGGATGTGATCACGTGCAAGAATTCCGAGGGAGTTGAGGAGAGGACCTCCATCTTTGTGATAGACAGAGATCTTGGCAACGTGGCCTATTCATCCTGGATCAAGAGCGTGCTTGATCAGGGGACGATGTATGATCTCCTGGGACAAACTACGAATGAGGAGTCCTTGGGGGACGTTGTCGAGATGATATTGCATCACCAAAGACGAAATGAAGCTCCTGGTCAAGGATCGCGTGCGCCCGGCGGGTGATATCATTTACAGATGCTTCTCCCTGGCTTTCAACTGTAAATATATATCGTTCGTAAGGGAAGGCTTGAACCTTGGCAGACATGGTTATTCGGTCAATGTGAGCGCCATTATTGCAGCCACTGACCCGAACAAATGCGACACACCTCTGCTGGATTGGTGCCTACGAATGGGGCATTGGATACCAGAAGATCATCATAAGAAGTGTGTCCGGGCGCGAGAAGCCCAAAAGAATTTGGACGAAGAGTTCCGTCGACGTACCCACAGACTGTCCATTGGAGACAGGTGTGCGTAATGCAGATGTGGATTATTATTGCTTATGTGGTGTGGTGCGCCCACCAACAGCAATACATATATTCACTCCGATGTTGATTGCGGCACGACGTGGGCTAGTCCCCATCTATTGCTTGCGTCTCATCAATGTCATTGCGATGGAACGACTCTACATCATGATATGATTTCATGCGTCCAAGATGAATGGATGTGTATACATTTACATATTCCGACGACTATGACATTCCGGATATCATGGATGGAACTATTACCTCATGGATGGTTTCCTTTTTCATTATATATATATATATTATTCATGGTACCTGGAATGGCTATGTTTTGCATGTATTGCTCGCCAAATCTTGTTTGCCGATGATATTCAGATGGCTCATGACCGTGCGCTACTATGGATTTCTATGGCCAACCCATTTCTGTGGATGACGGCTGCGCGATGCGCAAATGCGGCAGCCGGGATCTCAAGTGGTTGCGTATTGGCTAGAGGCAAAATGTCTCTTGCATCTGAGTATAGGAATGTGCTACGATTTGTGGATGCATGTTTCTGCCTTGATTGGACCTGGCAAGTTTCACAATGAATGGACGGTGTAGCAATAGTGAATGAAAGAGTGTTCGACTCAGTTTCGTAGCTGAAGCCGTGGCCATTGGAACGTTTTGTGGTGTTTGGACCGCATGATGAACAATGCGACCCAAATGGGGGATGTTAAAACCCTCCTGGCCCCGTGCCTAAATTGGGAAGCTGTTCTGAGGTCCGTGTTTGTGTTGCTTACAAGGTTCCATTGGTTGCTTACAAGGTTCCATTGATTGCCATTTGGCTCAAGTCACAAGTGAGGTTCAAGATCTTATGTGTAGCTGCGTTCATACGTGATCGGCAATTGAGAGCGGAAAACTCTTCGCTTGCGCTGCATTTGTCAGGACCACTGTTGTAACTATTATTCCTTCTCCCTTACAACAGTTACACGGGTTCGGCTATAACGGTTTGACCGTATACACCTTTCTACGTGGTTGGTATTTACAGCTGGAGGGTTCGGTGGACAGCGTCCCACGGGACGTCACCTTGCCGTCTCTTGACAGATTGAAACCCGCCCACCCAACCCTTCTAAGCCCTAAGTGTTCGTAGGCTTTCCGGCCGACCCTCCAACGCTTTGGAGTCCACCGGACAAGAGCTGGGGGCGCTCTCCCAGCCCTTTATCGGGGCCCAGGCCCGCGGTCTGGCCCTGTTTGCGTTTTTGGGCCCGCTGGCCTTG
>CAUJNA010001761.1:0-57505 GCA_963377175.1 Effrenium voratum | reverse complement strand
CAAAAAATGGGGATTTGGCGCCGCCAGACAGAGCAAAATGAACCTCCAAAACTGGAGCAGTGAGACTTGGGTGTGGATCTTCATGTGTCAAAATAGGAATTTGGACCTAGAAATGGCGGCTGGGTACCTTGAAAAGACACGTCACGGGTGCACGGAAGACTCGATTGGCACACGCCGCAAAGCACGTTTCGCGAACCCCTTCCCGCCCCCGCCCCCGGCTGGCATCAACATCGGGCCAATTTACCATTCAAGCCAGGGGAAAACTGGAACCCTGTTCAAAGAAAAGGCTTCATGAGGCAGCCCTCGGCTCGCTTCTCTGGTGCAATTGCGGAACCAGAAGACCCGAAAAGCATGTATCATGGTTCGTCGTCAGCTTACAACTTTTTGGAATTTCTGCCATGGGTCAGCAAAATGTTGCCTAAAACAACCCGAAGCTCTCGCATCTACTCGACAAGCAGTGTGGGAAACAGCACTAAACACGGGTAAAGCCCTGAAACTGACCTGGATATTTTCCTGCACATATTTAGAGGAATCTCCTTTTGCGTTTTTGAAAAACAAAAAACAAAGCAAAGTTGAAACAAAAATACGCAGGCGCCAAGCTGCAGCCCGTCACCCAACGCGTTGCTTGCTCCAAGCATCGTCAATGCGCCTGGTCCGACTATGCCGTGAGGCTGCAGTCCTTAGATCGAGCCGAACAGGGCGTCTACCTGCACAGCAAGCCGCCGACAACTGAAAACGTGCCCACTATGTTGCTCAACTTAATGGCCAACACCTCCAAGACATGTCTACTTGCAAGTGGATCACAAGGACTTCTCCTGTGAATTCAGCCGGCCTATTTTCCACGGGAACCAAGTGCCGGCTACAAAGTCGGAGGTCCCAAGCGACCTTAAACGGGAGAAGGGAAGACCTGGTCCATCTCACTTCCTGGGGATTGGCCGAACAAGTTTAAATTGTTCATTTACTACTACAATGCTCCAAACCCAAAAGTGATTCCTGTCCAGGAACTCAGGAAGTGAGTCTTCCTTTCTTCTCGAACGGGTGAGATGTACCGGAAACTGCCACGTGCAAATTCCTACTGTCCAAAGGGGTGGGCCTGAAGTCGATCGTTTCGGCCGAGTTCCTACGGCTTCTGGGAGCGTAGAAGTACACCTCCCCAGTTCGATTCGTTCCCAGGTGCCCACGCAATTAAAATGTGCAAATTATAAGGGTTCAAAAAATTAGAATGGGGCTGTACTTTGAAACCAAACTATGTCGTCATGCAAGAATGCCAGTAAGTAAGTAACCTTCTTTGCCCCCCCTCCCCCCGCCCCCCTCCCCCCGCTTTTTCGCTTGAAGGAGGCCCCCCATCAACCCATCCCCCCCCCCCAGGTTCCGCTTGAAGGCGACGAGGCACACCTTCTCCCAGACGTGCTGGTGCTTCACCTTCTCCCGCTCCTCCGCGCGGCGCTGCCGCTCCTGCTCCCGGATGGCGAAGATCTGGTCGTCCGGGGGCAGCTTGAAGGGGTTCTCCTCCTGCTGGAAAAGCTGAAGCCGGAAAAATAACGGAGGGGAGGAGTTCTAATGGAGGGAGGGGCTGGTTTAAGATTCGAAAACAAGTTGGGCTCCCTGAAAGTGGGAGTTTCCCAAATGAATGAGAACTCTCAAACTAAAACGCAGGTATTGGGTCATTATATTGACGGTTTCTGGGGGTTATCAAAGTCAGTAAATGGAATCGGTGGTTTCCCTTCAACCCGCCATTTAGGGGGTGACTTTGATCATGGTAAAATAATGAGGCCAGGTTGTGCCGGAAATGAAATGCGGAAGAGAGGAGAAAAGGCCTTCGCGGTGATTGCCTTTCGGTTATCGTTTTTCATGGCTCCTTCTGAGCGTGCGCAGGAACTTCGACCGATGGCCAAATGGCCCCTAAGGCGTTGGCCACAAAAAAGAAACTCAATCTCAACGTTGGAGCGCCGGCAGCAGCCACAACATTGACAGCTGCAAAATCAAAAGCAGAGAAACTCTCCCGAACTGCGACGACTTTGCGTGGCAGCCAACCCAAGAAACTGACTCTGCGCTGTCCGCGCTGAACACCGTCAAACCTCTGCTCGCAGAGTGTTCGCCCGGGGAGCTGGATTAAGATTCAAAAAACAAGTTGGGCTCCCTAAAAGTGGGTGTCTCCCAAATGAATGAGAACTCTCAGATCAAAACGCCTCCGACCCTTTTTTTCCCCTCCATGCGCATCTCCAAGAGGAAGGGCCCGATTTCCCCGAGATTTTGCCTCATGTGGCAAGATCAACGGCTTTACGGATTTAACGTTGGCCTCTGCCCCTTTTGGTGGGGGGGAGGGGGGAACTTGTTCCACCACCGGATCGCAAAACCGAATTATAGCCATTGCGATGGGATCTTCACCTGGAAAACCGTTTCACTCTCTATCGCTCTCTCTCTCACCGCTGCGCGCCTCAATTTTGGCCACCATGTTTCAGCGGCCAAGGGTCGTTAGCATCAAGGCCCACAAAGCAGGCTTTGCGAAACAAGAATAGCCTCTCGATATCTGATGATTGCATGACTGGCTGAATCTGGACCTTTGTCGAGCTCACTTTGTGCTGGAGCCAGTCAAGTCGGCACTCTCAAACATGAACCGCTTCCGGTCCCGATGGCCGTGAGCGAATGTGGCTGAAGCCATCCATCGCCGAAAACACGGCACGTGCACTTGTCTTCTTCCATCTGCTTCGCGTGCCGCCAATGATGCGGTGCTTCCCTGCCATTGCTACTTCCCCTGACCAGCATGAAAAATATAGACTCACTTTGAGCAAACAGGGAAAAACAAAAAAACAAAAACAAAAAACAAAAAAGCGCTGCTTCGAGCCCCTGGAAGCGGGCCTCTTCGAACAAGCCCTGGTCGAGCTTGTCGTACACCCGCCACCTGGCAGGTGATTTCCCCCTGGCAACCTCGAACCCACGTGGCCATGGGTCAAAATCCAAATCGTACCCCCAGTGAACATCCCAATCCCCACTAGAATAGGCTCTAAAATGGGTGGTGAACTCGTACCTTACACACGCCACAAGCAGCAAAAAAAGTCCATTCGCCAGCCAAAACAGAACGGCTGCCTGGCAATTGTACTACCTGAATCTTCGTGACATACACAAGAACATCTGCGGAAATTGAAAAAATCCTTCCTCCTTCCTTCCTTCCTTCCTTCCTTCTTTCCTGTCCTTTCCTTTCCTTTCCTTTCCTTTCCTTCCCTTCCCTTCCCTTCCCTTCCCTTCTCTTCCTTCCGCGGCGCGTCTGAGCTACGGAGCGAAGTTCTCAAATGGCAAGATCATGACGGGCTCTGCGACGGCCAACCAAACAAGACCCCAACTGGGAACAACATTTTTGGACTACGGGCAACTGAAGAAACACCCAACTGCCCGGGCTCCCTTTCAGAACATCCGCGGCACGTGCTAGGGTCCCTTTCGTCTCTGGTTGCAGGATTCCAGCATTCAGCAGGAAGCGAACAACCATTAGAAGATCGGCTGCGCTGGTCACGGTCACGGTGCCAATACTAGGAACCCTTAAACTCCCTGTTTAACAGGTCCGCCACCAGCCCTAACCAGGTGTTTGGACCAACAAGGGCACCTGGGTTTGTTTCCAAATGAAGACAAGCCCCCAAACAGAAATAGGTTGATTCCCTTCGATTTCCCTTTGAAACCTCAGCCACAGGGGCATCTCCCCTGAGCCCATTGGCATCTCCCCTGAGCCCATTCAGCCCATTCGACCACAAAGGTAGGTTTCACGCAAACGCCGGATGGGCCCTAAGACGGGGGCAGCCACTGCAATCTCCTGAGTAAACCAAGGGACAATGATTGCGATAAGCCCTTCAAAACAAAGCCTTCAGCTCCTGAGTCTCCCCGCCGAAGAAAATATCCCAGTGCAAGAGAGGAAAAAGAAGAAGGGACGGCCGGATGCCTTCTTCTCTTGTAGGTTGTCTCGAAATGTTTCTACCTCCAGCTGAGGTTCGGCATCTTTTTGTGCCCCTCTAAATACCCCTGCAAAAGGACACCTCCACCCTCGTTTTTGAGAAATTCTGAGAATCCGCCTTCCGGCAACTGAGCTTGCCGGGCTTCCCAACACCTCTGCAGACATCCCCAGCAGGTGCACGGCAGGCAGTGGCCTGGTTGCATCTAAATGGGCCCGATTCTGCCCAAGGGTCTGGGGCAAACTTGCCCGAAGTGAGAACAACACACCGATTTGGGTGGGCGGTGAAGGGGTCCTACTCAAATCAAGGGTATCTGAGTTGGTTTAGTCAAGGCGTCAAGAAGCAAAGCAATACCCGGTGGCAGAGAATATGCAAAAACACACCTGTCCGACATACAATACAAAGGGGAGCGTAGCAAACAACTGCAGCAGGGATTCGGTAGACATCCAAAAGCCAGCTGCCGAAACCACGGATGCGAATCCTCATATCACGCAAAAAGTAGTTCTTCGTTGTTGGCCCCTGGTATTTCGGGGAACTAAGAGAAAACACGTTCTTGCAAAAAGGGAATTCATCTCCTTTCCATGAAATTCCACAAACATTGGACCCAAAAAATGGGCTCCCTGTTTGGCCCCAAGGCTCAAAGAAAACCAACACCCCACCCCGTTCGGCGCAAGGCGCCGCAAGAGAGCCGCCGGATCCATGGTCAGGCCATGGACCATGGCGAAATTCCTGAAATCTTGTCCCCGGAAGAAGAAGAAAAAAAAAGATCTGGGTGCGGTTCCTTCTAGGGGACCCTTTTGGTGGACTTCTCCAGAATGGCTTCCTAATTTGGTTTCCAAATTGTTTTTGGTGGATTTCTCCAGACTGGTGCTCCCTTTCAACCCACCAAAAACGGGTACCGTCGTACACGCATAGGTGCTGTGGTTCCTCCTGCTTTCTGCAATGTCAGTTTGTTTGGGAACCCATGGCGCAGGACAAGACAAGGCCCGGTCTTCACCCCAGTTTTGCAAGGCAATTTGGGTTGTCCCGCATGAAACATTCAACCGGGTTGCTAGTTTTGCCAGGCAGCCTTGTCAAAACAACTTTGCTCCAACTGCCGGTTTGATGCTCGGTAACTCGACGCAGAATATGGCCGCTTGTGCGCTTCTGCCGGCGCTGATTTCCGTGGCTCTTGAGAAGCGAAAACTGCACAGGGAAGGAGAACGTGGCGGGGCCGTTGTGAGAGGGGTGGACGGCCAACACTAGTCAAGTTTCCCAAACACTCGAGCAAAACAAAGCGCCAGCTCAGGCTGGCCAGGTCTTGCCAGGAGCAAATCAAATGGCGCTGTCAGCATGACAGGCTTTCGCCGCATGTGAAGAGGGTTTCTGCACGCACAAAGGGTGCCGTGATTCTCCCGAGGAATCGAAAAGGATCCCTGCCATCAATGTGCCTGTGTTGAAAGCTGCCTGAAAACCTGCTGGTCATTCCCTTGTACCCAGCATCACGCCAGAATAGGCAAGTGAAGCGCGCCGCTGGTCTGCTTGGAATTGCTGGCACGACTCCGCAATTGCCACATGACGTCACATGCCGTACTTTCGCTTGCTGCGAGATGATTGTTTTTTTTCTTTCCGCAAGCCGCAGAAGTGTGACTTGGAAAGCGACTGCATCACGTGTCCAGTCCTGTCTCAGGACAATCCTGCCAAACATGTCTGCGGCAATCAGGGCATCAGGCGGATTGGCTCGAGGTGGTCGCACCGTACAGGCTCTCGGGGGTGTCAGCGATGGACGTGGCTCGCAGCTGTTGCTCCTGACAATGCTGTCAAAAACAACAGCAGCAGCAAGTACTAACACATACACTTTGTCACTTCATCAGCTCAGCTCCGCTTTCTGGAACTCGGTGTCTTTGTGGCTGTGGGTGTGTATGTGTGTGGCATGCTTCCCTCGTCCTTGCTTTGTGCTGCGTGCCGCGCGCAAATTGCCCATGGTCCCAACCCAAACATCATGCAGGGCATCATTTACCATGCCTGGTGTCCGTGTTCACTTCACTGGACCAACCGCGCAAGGGCTCCGGGCGGATCTCTTTCATGTTCTTTCTCTTCCATCACTGTCCATCTGATGTGAGAAACACATACTAAGACTTGCCATGTCTTTCATCCATCACATCTCTCCCAATTAAGATTATTGTAAAGCTTGAAAAGCATAAAGACTAAGGACAAGAGATAAAGGGATGAAGGGAATTGGCTGGGATGACGCGAAATTAAGTCTTGCAATTCCACGGGAAACCAAAGAAAGAACAAATCGGAATGGGAGATGATAGCATAAAGTTTCATTCCAGCATTTCTATGAGCAAATGATTTGCTATCAGTGTTTAGATTTACCCGTTCTTGCATATGGGGCTTGATCTATTCCTGGCTGGGTAGTTGTCCCATTTCGTGGGGAATATCATCCTTTCTATTGGTATTCCACAGCGGTCATCCCTTGTAAAGGGCCTTTTGATGAACCACCATATGCTGCTAACTGATTCTTCGGAGTCGCCAGCGAAAATGACCGCGTGGGTCGCTAAGCCTCGGTTCGACTGAGTGCTGGACCCCGCACCATATGTTGAGAGCATTAAATTTTATGGGAGAGCTGCCGAGCAGGGAGATCTCGTGTCTGCAGCCTTCTCATTGGGTCTCTCAGGCACAAAAAAAAACTCCTGGCCGTTCCCTCATTTCAGCACAGGCCCAATGCATTTTTTGCCCGACACCTTGCTTGGTAGGGAAAAGAAACAAACATTGGAGATGTGTTCCTCTTGTTTGGTATGGGACAATTGGTTGATTTCTTAACCAATGGATTCTCGGATCTTTGGGGTCTTAAAAAATCAACCATCCCTGGGTTGAGCCTGCCTTGAGTTGTCAACAAGTGGACGCCTCGAACAATATGTGTGCTTCTCCAGATCGGGGTGTCCCTTTGGTTCCCTTCTTAACACCATCTGAGAAGTGGCTTTCTCAAAAACGCCACACCCCCAAATGTTTTAAAACCATCTAAAAGCGGTTTGCTGAAGGAGAAAAACACTTGTTTCTACAACACAAAAACACACCCTTTCCTTTTGGTGTCCCCCCCCGCAAGACCGCCCAGAAAGCGGGGTCTGCTCCCCAAAATCCCAGCCCCCCAGGGCCCAACTCCTTATAGCTCGCCAGCATCTCCGGCAGGAACCGGCGCCAGGCGTCGCCGAAGCCCTCGGGAGGCCCCGGCACCTGCAGAGGCGATGCCAGCTGATGGGCCACCAAGGCCTGAAGCGAAGAGAAGACGCGGATGGCTTCAGAGGGTCGAAATCTGGCTGCGATCGGTGAATGAGAAATGGAAGGAACCGTTTTTGGGATGCCCTTAAAGGAAACTATAGGGGGAACTAGTTTTAAAAAACTCTCGGGTTGCTTCATAGGGCTGTTAGTGGGTGAGGCTCGCAGAATGGTAACTGCGGAAAGAAAAAAACAAACAAACAAAAACATTCACGAGGATTGTTGCTGGGTCACACCACTTTTGGAGGGAACACCCCCCCAAAAAAAGAAATGATAAATCCGGGGTCAGGGATACCTTCATTTATGGACGCCTTGCTTTTCGCAACTGTCCTGCAGACTGGCAACAATTTTGCGATTCCTTCAAGCCAACCCTCAACCCCCACCCCTCCGAAACCCTGCCTGCTGCAGCCGCGCCAAGGTCAGCGCAAAGGCGAAGGTGCCGCCGACTGCGAGCAGCAGAACTAGCACCAGGCGCTTCCAGAAGTTATGTCGCAGGTTCTTCCTGGATCGCGCGGCCGAAAAGCTGGCGACCCAAAGACGCCCCTTGCCGAAACCAAAAAAGGGGATGGTGACAAAACAAGAAACAGGGGGTAGACCTGAAATGCCAATTCCTCACCTTGCCCCCAAAACATAAGCCCAAGGAGTATACCCAACGGAACCTTGGAACAGTCCATGTTGGAGGAAAAAAGGGATGTGACAAACCCGAGAACAAGGCATGACTTCAAGGCAGCAGGAAAAGGAAACAACGGATTCAAATCAGGCAACCAGTTGAATTGCCTCCCAGACCCCGTTCGCAAGATGACCGCAACGGCTTCGATTGATTTCTGGCAGCATGCCGTTTTTTGAAGGTTCATAATTAGGGGGTATCTCAACTGGATAACCTGTCACGTCAGCTGGCATCAAGTTGGGACCACCCGTTCTGTCAAAAACTGTGCATACAAAGGCGTGAACCGATGGGGCCCGTTCAACCAAAAAGAGCACCTCCGCTTTCAATCGGCAACTCGTTCTTTTAGGGCAGCCCCCAAAATGGCTTCGGTTTCTTTTCCTTTGGGTGTCCATTGAACACCAACCAAAGCGGGGTTCCTGAAAAGACTGTTGGGAGTCTGCAGAGTCCCAATCTAAAAAAAACACGGGGGCACCAAATGCTTCGAAGAGGCCAGTGCTTCACCGGGGACTCCACCCACTCGAAGAAGAGCGGGTGGCTGGCGGTCTTCCGGAAGCTGCTGGCCCACGCCTCCACCGCCAGCCTCGCGAGGACAAGAAAAGATGGCGCTGGGCTTGGGAGCCAAACCATCGGCGTCCCTCCAAAAACCGGTGGATTTGGGTGTGGCTACAAATTAAAGAGAAAAGCTGGTCAAGCACGATGCGGAAGAAAAGGTACTCCTCGTTCTGCCCCTGCCTTTAGCAGGGTGTGGCTCAAAGTTAAAGAACTGGGGTTACGCAGGTTTTAGTCTTTGCTTCCATTTGCCAAGGTGCCCTGTTTTTGAGCCACGGACATTTGGAGCCCGGAACACTCGAAAGCCAGGATTTCAAATCCCCAATCCAATCCAAACCACCAACCAAGCCACAAGCTTTGAAAAGGAGAACGGGGATCAAAAAACATGGGAGGGTGGGGAAGTGTGGAGTGTTTTTCATCTTTACGCGCACCTTGTTGGCAAGTATTCCCACAACTCGAATTCTGATTGGATGTGTCTAAGATTGCCCCTCTGTGCTTTGCCGCGTCCAATCGGCGGTGGCCAGCGTGGTCGAGACAGAGCTTAAAGCACGAGCGATGCATTTCGGGTTCTTAAAGGCGTCAGGATCGCACGAAGGGCTCATGTTTCCATAACTCAGCGTCCCTTCGATTTGGCTGGTTTTTCCTAAGACAAGGAGGGCACCAATCGCAACAGCTACAGCAAGCACGATTCAGTTTCCCCCGAATTGGTGGTTTGGATTGGTGGTTTGGATTGGAGGTTTGGTTTGGATTGCAGGTTGAGGGGTGGTGTCCCATTTTTCCTCGACACTACAAGAACCAGGGTTCAAATCCCCAAACCAGCCAATCCAAACCACATGAGTATGTTCCATGACAACTAGATCTGGGTGCCAATCTTGCACGGAGTTTCCCTGTATCTTCAAACCCACCCCCACCAATCCTGTCGGAGGATACCCTTGTGAAGATATTGATGTGAGGGTCTTTAGGCTGTCGCATTCCCCCCGCCGCTTTTCCCTTCCTTGCCCCATCCTTCCTTAATTGGACCTCCCCGTCCATCAAGCCCACCCCAATTCGACCCACTTGAGATACCTCTTGGCCGCCTTTTCATTGTCCCCGTCCCATTTTCGGATTCTGAGACTTGAGAGGCCGCCTTAGCTGACTTTCCTCTAGCAAAAGGCCGGACCTCGCCTGAAGAAGGGCCTGGCTTCCAGGTCTGTGGAGCGAATGCCCCCCTCGGCCCAGGGGTGCGCCACCGGGCCGCAGCGGAAGTCCAGGTCCGGGCAGCTGCAGCAGTCCACCCCCACCGCGAAGTAGTCCTCAGCCGGAGGATTTTTTTTTTTGGCGGCGAGCTCGGCCGATGTCCAGGCGCGTTTGGGAAAAACCGCACACAAGTGAGACCGCTGGATCTACCACCCGAGATGGATCTACGGGCCTTGCTATAGTAGAACCACCTTTGGGGGGGTTGAAAACGCTGCTCAAATGGGTTCTAGCAAAGGGATTACACATGATCTGTCTTTGGTGTAAGTCGTCCTCGGCGACTTGGATTTTTGTTCGGGTCAAAGCTTGGAGGAAACGGTCTTCCGGATTGTCCTTAATGTTGGGAGGGTCCCACTTGCCCTCAAAACTTGCCACAACTTGCACTGGCACACTTGCACCCCAAACACGTTGCTAGCGACAGTTTGCAAGACCGGCCTAGTGTTATGCATTCTTCGTGGTCGCGGCAGGGTCCTGCCTGCCAAGTCGTACCGAAAAAAACTTAGGCTTCCAGCACCCTGATTATGATCACCCTACTCAGCTGTGGTGTTGAGGCAGTGGGTCAAAAATAGGTACCCAAAATGGCACCATGGTAAATGGAAACAATAACTAAAACCTGTGGTCCCCTGGTTTAATTTTGACCCATAACCTTGAAGCCATCGGCTACCTCCAGCCATAATCAAAGCCCAGCAAGGCCCAGATTGCGAAAAGCAGGACGATGATTGCAAACCAGCACCTCTAACAGCACCCCCCCCCCCGAACAGCGCCCCAAACAGCACCCCCAAAGCATCCAGCCGTCAATCTTGCAAAAATGGGCCTGCACCGCCAAACAGCAGCCCCAAACAGAACCCCCAAACAGAACCCCCAAACAGAACCCCCAAACAGAACCCCCAAACAGAACCCCCAAACAGCACCTGAGCCAGCACGCCAAACCGCACCCCCTAGCGCCCAGCTGTCAGTCTCGCAAATCACTATCCTTCTTTATTAGAAGTTTACAACCCCTATAGCTTTCAGCTATCTGATCTGGGAAGAAAAAAAACATAGCATAATAGTTAAGACATGAGCTCCATTTGCGAATGTGATCCGGCCGAAGCATAGCAAGCCTTGACCCTTTGTTCAATACGGCAAGCGACAGTCACGTCCCCTTCAACGAGCGTTGATCCAATTGGCCCTGAGCTATGCACCCTAAGGAAACCAATCATTTTGAGGGTACCCCGTCTTTACCAAAAAGCACAGAACTAACTTTGCTTTGAATCAAAAACTTTCCCCTTTTCAACCAAACTGCTCTCCTCGCCCCGCTCTCACGCCCACCCATCCACCCCCCCCCCAGCGGCTAACCCCGTGACCCTCCTGCCCGACGGCCGAACCGAGGTGCGTAGCTGCCGTAGCGGGGCGCGTTGCCGATGTCGTGCTGAATCGTTCCGTTGGTCACGATGGGCGCCACCTGAGCCAGCCAAAGCTACGCATGCTCCCCAAGAGCTTGTGGGAAACGCAAGGAGTGAGCCACCTGCAAAAATATGGGTGTGGCTCAAGAATGGGGGCCCAAAATTAATGGAACCCTGGCAGATAGAACAGTAGACTAAAACCTGGCTGTGGTCCCATGGCTCTTAAATTTGAGCCACGCCCACTTGTTCCCAGAAAGGACATGGGAAAGCAGAGCTTTTGCCCTGGTTTTCGTGAGTAAACTTGTAACTCGGAGAATTGGTCTCGGATCAAAATAGAAAGTCCTACAAAATGGGCGGCGGGTGGTTTCTATTGGTTTCCCCGTAAACAACACAAAACAAAATGGCACCCCACCTTTTACATCACCCCACCAAAAGGAAACCACTTCTGGCCAGGGCCGACACACTCAACATCACTCTCCGAAAGATGGAGGTTCGCTACCATTTCCCACCACTCCCTCGATTTCGCTCCCCAACCCGGAGCCGTCAAACCCGCCTACCTCCTCTCAACTGTCCTCAGATCCCCCGAAAGTGACTAACTCTGAGTGGATTGAATGGAAATCCCAACTAAAAAGCTAAAAAGCTCAAAGGCCAAGGGGATGGCCGGCTTCGCCAAGTCAAATCCGATCCCAGGGGCGCAGTAGGTGCGGCCCGCGTGCATGAAGCAGCCCGCGTGCTCGGTGTCCACCCCCGCGCTTCTGGCGAAGTCAACCGCCCCGGCGTCCTGGATCTGCCGGCCCGGGACCACCCCGGGGTCGATGCCCCGGTAGGCCTCGAAGCAAACCGGGAAAAAACGAGCATGAGTTTGCCATCTGTGGCTGAAAGATGATCACGTTGAAGGAATGATATCTTGGTACACCACGTGTTTTGATATGTTCTAAAATGTGAATGCGCATATTCGACAACATTATTAGAGTTGGCGCGAGAAAGGTGGGCACAGAAGATGGCTGATGGCTTCTGCCGGTTCTCGTATCTGTTGGTTCTTGGAGTATAGCAACAACCACCACGAGGAACCGATCGGGACATCTAACGGGCGGTTGGCCTCACCAAGAAATTGAGTCATGATCACAGAATAGCTGGTATTAAAGGTGGCTACCCACGGTAAGGAATCAAAAGGTAGAAAAGGACGCAGTTGATTGTGTGTCCCCGCTTTTCGCAGCGCCTGTGGCAAGCAAGTGGTCATGGCGCTTGCGATCAGGCAGGTGCACGTGGTTTGTAGGAAACTTTGCTTCCCCCAGAGAGGCACATAGATACTCAAAACACCAACACGCGAAAGCATGGCTGCGGAACATACGCCGTTCGTCACATGCTTGTAAGGGCCCCATGGTGGAAACCCCAACACAAGGTTATTATAGACCGCACTCGGCGTTTTCCGGACCTTCTCACTTAGGCCAAAGTGGCGACCTATGGGCAGACCGGGAACATCTCCATCGCCAAAAAGCTGGGCTTCCAATGTTCAGCTGAAGCCCCTAGAGCAAAAGCTACCCCAGCGAAACCCTTCCTGCCGTACCTCTGGGGCTTCGATTTTTTTCGACGTATGGCCAGAGATCCTGGAAATTCCCGAGGTCCCAAAGTGTCCCTTGACACGCTCGCGCACGGCGCAGCGTTACGCTGCGAAGCATCGGAGGGCTCATGGGCCATTGGGTTTCTGGACCAAAACGGATGGACCCTTGGAGCGGTTTGCTCAATCTCCCCTTCAAGGCGACCAGGTGGCACGAAAAACACTGAGTCATCATCAAAACTTAGAGGACTCTATTCGGGACCATGCATGGTACAGGAGCGAAAGGGTGAAAACTTACCCCCATATCGCTTTCAGGTGCTTTGTCACGTGTTCAGAGGGATTTTGGATTCCAAAGAAGCGTATTCCTCTAAAGATGGCGGTCTTCTGCCATGCCGGCTAAATCTGAAAGGAACGAGCAGACTCGCCGACAGCCGGCACGCCTTGAGCAGGGACACCTCTTGGTACTGCTGCCAGTAGTTCTCCCAGAGATGATGCCCGCAGAACCCCCCCAGCACGCAGGCGGCCATCGACAGCACCAGCTTCCAGCAGGGGAACCTGACTGGCTTCAGGCGCCTTTCCGCTCGCATGCTTAAACTTAAGCTGCTGTGAAACAACCTCCTTTTGGGCTTCAAGGGGACCAGGGCTGGTTTAAAGAAATCTCATTCGATCCTGCACAGTCCAAATCTGGTCCCTGGCAAAGGAAACCCCGAGGAAACAGGAAACCGTTGACCATGATTCTACCTTGGATGATCAAATTTAGGATCAGAGCCACCCTGGACATGAGCTGAGGACTCACATCCTGTCCTTGGTTTTCGCAGAAAGAAACTCACGGCTGAATGTCGAGCGTCCAGCTATAGTAGATCACTGCCCGCTCGTGGTGGTTCTGGTGTATCTTCCCAACCAGCACCTCACGTACTGCATGAGCCCGGTCAAAACCACTTGCTTCCCCACGAAGACATGGACAAATTGGAGGTTTGTCCCATGTTTTTTGTGGGAGATTCAGTGAGTCATTGCTAGGAGCTTGGTTCTATATAGACCCTCAGATCTCAAGAGTTCCTTTCCCAGTAAGGTCCAATCATGGTGACAGAGGTCTCTTTCCACCTGTGTGGGGTGACCCTGGCAGAAATCAAACACAGGATGTCTTCATTCAAGACCTTTCTGGCCCTCGCAAGGATGGATGGTGTCCTTCTCGGGCGGGGAGGAAACCAAAGCTCCCTAATCGCTGGCCACCCTTCAGGACCTTTCTGGTGGGTTGGGAGGAGCCCCAATGTCTCTTCTTCCTGGGGGATGAATTCGACCAGTTTGAGTCTTGCTCGACTCAGAATGTGCAAAACACAGCTGGAGGCCCGAAAGAGTAAGTGAATAAGCGAATGAGGGGCCTTGCTTGCCTCGGCTGAGCGCACTGGTCAGAAAGTGAGCGTACCCCCTCCAGCATGCAACTTGGCGATGGGTCAAAATCCAAATCGTACCCCCAGTGAACATCCGGTGATGCACCTACCCCAAAATGGGATCCCATTGGTTTTGACCCACAGCCACATGAAGAGCACCCTAGTCCCTTTTCTCCGCCCACCCAGGCTTTTTCCTAGGCGCGCTGAGCAGCAAGACCCCCAGGGAGCACTTCAGGGATCCGAGGATGTACACCACCACCGCCACGCAGCCCAGAGTGGCGATCCGCGGCAACAGGAAGCTGGCAAGGGAGGCTGCAAAGGCGACCACCTGAAGACTGGCCGAAAAGGTGCCCTGGTGGAAATCGGGAGAAGACCCCGCACCTGATAAAGCCGGGCCGGCTTTCGAGTCCAGGGTCGGATGATCAGTCCAAAGGTTCCAGGGTAGAGAGGTCATTCCCCAAATATTGGCGGCGCAGCCCATGTTGGTGATTGCTCAACTTGAAAGCAAACCATGAGTTTGCCATGTTTATTGGGTGAAAGTAGCTGGAATTTCCTCGATGTGATGCTCTACCAGCATCCAGTTTTTGGGGGTACCGAGAGACATGTAGAGCTATTCCGAAAGAAGGCATCCCCTTTGAAAAGCGGTCGTGTAGATCTGCATTTCGGGTTGAGCACCCAAGTTCACCTAGTTGGAGCACGTCGAGTTGCTTCGAGCTTCCACTCCCGAATCGACCTCTCTCCGCAAGAGGATGCCGAAACAAAGTGCTCACCGGGGCTCTTCTGTTTTTCCTGTCTTGTGTCCTAATTTTGCGGGAGAACCAGCGACCTGAAGCTTTCCCAACAAAACACGGGTCATCTCCTCAAGGAGAGTTCAGCATTTGCACGCTTCCCAGAGCGGCCAAGAGAGGCACGAGGTGAGGTTTCCAAGGTGCAATCCCGGGTTGTACCTACAAATTTCCTCCTGCTTTTGCAAAAGGACACATGGAAACGATCATACGAACCATCTCCCCCTCCCTTTAAAAGAAAAACAAGTGCAGATGTCTCGGAAATTCTTTTTCGGCGATGCCGGGGCCCCCGGCCACTGGCAGAGTGCAGTCCAGCGCCCGCCGGACATTGCCCCCAGCCCTGGCAACGAAAAAGCGGGGCAGTTGGGTCTTTTTGTCAGGGAGAAGGGGGGAGACAGGGGGGGGAAAGGGGTCTAGGTTGGGGTTGTCCATAAAGATGTTTTGAGTCACCGTGCACCTTTGCCTCATCCTTCGCTCAAGCAACCCCCTGAAGAAGCGCTTAGCGCCTTAGCCCGTGTTTGGTCGGTGCGCGGTTTCGTGGCTTGGTTTTGGGAGTTGCCTTCACCATGTGGTTTTGAATCGGAAACGGGGTGCGACTCCCAAACCACCAATCCAAACCAATGAAGGGATGCTTGACTTTGGTGGTGTTACGGGCTGGTCCGCCAGCATGACAGACAAGAAACCGGGTCCCTTGTTTGCCGTACCTCGCCAAAGGTCCTTGAAAAGGAAACCAAGAGGAACACAGGACTTTCACCCTCCCATGTTTGGACGTCCAGCTCCAGGCCGCGCGAGGCGGCAAAAAACCATGGTCTGCCGGCCGGCTCTTTGGGTCTTGGCCTGGAAACCAAAATTGCCGCGACCACCTCCAAGCATGGACCCGCCCAGAAGTGAGCAAATCCCGGCAACCGCGGGCCATCAAGGGATTCTTTGCACCAAGTCTGCTTAAACATGCAAAAACGCCTCGACTTGAAAAAGCCACTCCTTTTGGAATGAATCCCTTGACTCAGTGACTCAGAGGGGACCAGGGCTTCGTTGTTCCTTGCTGAGCATGCGTGATCCCGGCACTAACCTGAGCCTAGGCTCTTCAGACTCAATCACATCTGCTGACAGGGACTTTGTCTGATTTTCCCGCGCCTCTAAAATCATCAAAGTTCCAGGTTCCGCACATCCAAGCACAAAACGAGTCACAATGCGGCTCCCAACATTCTCAAATTGAAAATACACCATGGCTCAAGGAATCAACCTCAGAGATCAAGCCTCAAAAGACCGATCCCAACTAAAATGGTTGCTCAAGAAAAGAACACCCAACTTTGGTTCGGTGCAACGCCAAAAAAAATGTGCCGTTTCCGTCGCCCTACCACCCCAAAAATCGGAGTCTCACAATTAACCAGCGAGCAACGCTCCACCCCTCCACAAGCCAGCCGCCCCTGGGGCCCCAGCTCGAAGCCAGGCCGCGGCGGCTTGCCATGCAGCAGGCCCTTCAGACCTCAATCGGCTGGCTGGCGATCGCTCATGGTGTCCCGGAAAAAATGGGGAACGGCCCGAATCGCCTCATGTTCAGAGGCTCCTCGGCGGGAAGAAGAGAACACCAGACAACGGGGTGGGATGAGATCGCTCGTCATGGTTGCGGAAAACACCCCTTTCTGTGATAACAAAAACATATTGAGACCAGTTCCCATTTCTATCACCACTGAATGTCCCTTCAAAGGGGAGCTTCCTATTACCGAAAATTTGGCAACCTGAAACCACAAAACGTTCCTGAGCCATTCTTGAATGCCCATCAATCCCTCAACGAGACCTAAAACAAGTAGACTGGCTGCGCTGCACAGCAAAGGGTCTTCTCTTATGCTTCAGAAGGGCCCTGGTTTGACACGCAGCCAGCTGACAAACCGAAAAGGGCCCCAAACCTAAAAATACGTCCTTGAATGCAAAACCAGCCCCCAGCCTCAACATACATCCTTCAATAATGCTCCCAACCTAGGAATGCATTTTTGAAGAATGACTCCGAACCTGAAATTGCTGATTTGTTTTGCTTCCAAGATGAAAAGTGGCATACGTCTTCAACTCCAAAGAAAACCGCTCAGAGTTCCCCGTGAGGGTCGGGCTGTGATTGTAGGAGGACAAGAAGCGCTTCTCATCCTGACGGTTGTGCCTTTTCAATTTCTACACTTCTTCATTTCCCGAACCAGAACTCAGATCGGTTTCAAAAGGCCTCCTTGAGAGCAAGAATTCGCGAAAACAAGCACGGTTGCTGGTTGCTGGTTGCTGTTAGGCACTGGAACATGCTCCTTTTCCATGAAGAAAGTAATATCCATCAATCTGGAATTCGGCTTCTCGCTTTCACCCTCCTTTTGCCTTCCAGTTGAAAAAGTCTGGCTGCTGATAAGCGCCGATAAGCGCCTGCCTTCGTGTTTTTCATCCCCGCCCACGTGCTTTCCTTAGCAATGAAAATAAAATTGATGACTCACCAAATGTCATGCACAAAAAATGCTCTCGAATCGTGTTTTTTTCCCCTTTTCAATCACGTCCTCTTCGAGGTAGCCCTCCTTGATCACCATGGCGCTGGCGTACGCGAGCGCCAACTTCGTTCCTGAGCGCTCGAGTTTCTGGGTTGTGATGAAAGATTTACCAGGGTGACGCCGGAAGAATCATCTGAAGGTTGAGTGATGTGGCTGAGGTCCAACTTGCTGCATCAACTTGATAGATCATGGCTCCTACAAAAACCAAAACTTAGCTTATGGCCCCAAAGCCCCGGGGCAGGCGACCCGGTTTGCAGACCGAGTCGCCGGGAAGTCGCCGGCGGGCCCCGCGGCTTGAGAGACAGAAGTTCGGGCGATTTTTGCTCATGGCCCGGGAGACCTGAAAATTCACCGTGCGCCATGAATTTCTTTGGAGTCACTGCCTGGGGTACAGTCATACCCATGTCATATGGGTTTTTTTTCCCGGCAAACCTCATGAAATTGATCCCCTCATTGCCATATTTGCTGCCAGGATTTGAGGTTCTCGTCGACCTCAAAGTTTTAGCAACGATCCATTTGCATGATGGTAAGCCAGCCACCAGCCACCAAAAGAAACAAAGTGGAGTCCCATGATGGTCGAAACTCGTTTTGTCGGCTGTGGGCACGGCTGTAGGGATCCTTTTCCACAGGCGATTTCTCGAATTTCTGTGTGGAGCGAGAAGGGAACTTTGGGGGAGCCTCGCCAAGCTCGGCTGAACACGTGTGGGTTTGAATGAGCATGGCGCCAGCCAGGCCGCCACGGCAACAAGTATTGAAGAAAGGTCTGCACGCCAGTGGTGAAACGAGCCAAACGCAAGCGAATGGGCAGGTCAGCAATCAAGAAAGACAAACAGGTAAAAAACAAACACCATCCAAGCTGCCAAGCAAGCCATCCGCCCTGCCCGCCTTTTTTCGCAAGCAAACAAACAAACAAAACAAACAAGCAAGCAAGTCAAGGCCAGCCAAAGTGCAGCCAAGCGAAGCCAAGCGAAGCCAAGCAAGCCAGGCAAGCCAGGCAAAACAAGGGCCTTGCAACCACGGCGAAGATTGGTTGAGCGCACGAGAAGCCAAGCGACAAGATTTCCGAAGCGGGCACGCCGCTGAGCAGGCACGGGACAGAAGAACAGAAGAGAGAAGCAAGTGTGAAACACTGGCTTCCAAAGCTAAAAATTGCACCTTTTGCCGGTTGAGCCATACGATGGCATGCCAACGCGAGGACAGTTCTTGCAAAGAGACAAGGAAACACACTTCTTTTCGAAAGACTTCTGCTTTACGTCCTGGCCCTGCGTTTTCACTAGTTGGGTGTTTCCTCCAAGCGTCTGTGGCCGTCAAGCGAGGCAGTTGACGCTTGAGCCAGGGGCTTGAAACTGGAAACACGCCCTCGGAGCTCTCTGCTCGGCTTGGAGAGGGTAGAGCTTGGGGGGTCTGCTACACGCACCCATTGCGGTGTGAGGCAAGCCCTGCTCTAGAATTTCGGCGCCTGGCGACATCCAAAGACTGGACGAACTGTCGAACTTTCAGGTCATTAAGGCTTGCGCGGCAAAAATTTGTCACGGAGTGCACCGTTGTGATCTCAATAGTGTGGTGCTAGCCAAGGCCTCAAGTAAAGGTCCATGCTGGTGGCCCATAGCGTCCAATGCATGCTCCAGAGTTTTGCGAAGTACTTCTCTGCCTGTGAGTGGGCTTTTTGATTAACGCATGCAGTTTGTCAAGTTTGCTTGACAATTGAATAGTGTCATGAGCTAAGACTTAAGAGCGTGAAAGGGCGCTCAGAAAGACAAACAACAAAGGAAGAGGAACACGGCAGCAACAAATATCCCCGTGCCGCCTACAGCATAGTCTACGGTTGACAATCAGTAAAGCGAAACGAGCAAGCAACCCGGAGGGAAGCAACAGGCGAGCCCAAACGAATTCCCTAATTAAGGCAGCTGCAGTTGCAAAGCATATGCAAGCAAAACGATGATGGACAAGTTAGACCAGGTACTCTTCTCAACCAAACTGTTGAGTGTTTGCACATGTCATGCGCACGTACAGCCATATACGGAAAAATCGAACAGATGCGACTGTACCACAAAAAAAAAAAAGCCTGTCATGATGGAGCAAAGCCGATTCAACACTAGGCAGCGCTTGTAGACCAGTGCAGCGCAGCTACCGGGCGAAAACCAGGCCAATCGTAATTGAGCGGACAAACTGTTCCATCGCGGCGTCGAAGAATGCAAGTCGCAATGAAGCTACAAATAGTCATCCCAAAGGTATATGAGTGCTGCAACCGTCAAAGTCAGTTGCCGCTGGGACTGTCAACCAGCTGCATGACTGTGGCATCAATGCTGCCGGATAAACAAGCTCCACATCCTCAGGCCCATGGGCATGGCTATCGGCATAGGTCCCAGCTTCCACATCCCCAACACAGCCAAGGTCACAAGACGGGGGGAGGCCGCCGAGAAACAAAAGGGGGAGGGTCAGCATGGCTCCCGCCGTGAAAGTGATCAGCGGCATGGCACAACCACCACGAAGTAATACAAGTGAAAAGCACCACAACGTAGCTGCCGCATTCATGACAAGAGCCCAAATAATTCGGGAAAACATTCACAAGAGATCACGCTCTAATTGCCAGCAGACAGCGAAGAATGAGAAAGGGGAGCATCCATGTCGCCAGGGATTCGATCTCCACATCCCCAGACCCGAAGGCCTGGCCATCAAGACAGAGGTACGCTTCACATAGGTCAGTACAACAATCTCACATGCGCCCCTAACTGTGGATAGGCGTCTACTCCTTCACGCAGTAGTACTGTCGTCAAAGTGGTCGGCGGCAAGGCACTAAACACTGCAACGCAATGAGAACAAATAAGAACAAATACACAACTTTTCGGGCACCTTAGCCAAAGCAAAAATATTCAGAGTGGCGTCAGTGATGTCGAATACTGTAAAGCGTTGACACCTCTTCTTCCCACTAAACCCATTCCGCGTTAGTCTTTGTGAAGTTCTTCCTGCCACAGATGATGATGGGCGATGATGTTGGTAATCACACAGAACGGGCTGGTCTGCATGACGTGGAATAATCCAGCAGGAGCCTCTTCAGGACCTCCATCAGAGTGTGGCGGCGAGGGTCATGTCTGGTCTTGAAGCGACTCTGGAGCGACTTCTTTGAGTTTCGCCGATTGGTCAGAATCAGCCCTGTCAGACAAAACGGAAGTCATGTCTTCCAACCGTTCTTCTGGTCAACTGCAACTGATGCTCATGGCACAGCTTGAGAAGCCACAGAGGTGGGTCTTGCTGCATTCGGCTACTGAGAGCGTGTCTCCAGACACAGGGTAGCATCCGGCAGCTCAACATGCGTTAGCTAAAGAAGCTTTGTTGCCACGCGCGGATGCCCATGGGTCGCGCGACAAGTTTTTCCTGGCGATCTTGGCTTTTCATCCCGCCCAGAGTCTGGAGCTGGTGCCCCATCCAAACACAGAATGGCATCAGCCAAAAATGCCATCAACGTGGCCTCATATAATGCCCCACGTGGCTGACTTTGCTCTTCCTAGAGTCTGTTCTCTTCCTTACTGACACAAGATTTCATGAGTCCTTCAAAAGAGAAATCACTTGTGGACTGCCGACTTGGAGGATGCAGGTTTAGCCCTGCAATTTCATTCTGTATTTTTGTCCAAGTTATTCAAGAGGTTAAATCTTTGTAACCCAGAGGCATTTCGCAGCTCTTTTGGAGAACGAACCCAGGATGGTTATATATGTGCAACTTCAATCATAGCCGATCCTCCAAGAAGGCTTGCCTAATTCAGAACAACTACACAGTTCTGGCACCAGAATGAAGACGCATGCCAGCTAGAGGGGCCCATTCCAGAGAGGCGTTTCCACGTCCAAATTTTGGGCACGGTCAGCGTTCAACGCCCGTATCAACGCCCTACCTTCTAACATCTTTTGGCACTTCCGTTTGAGCACAATTCAAGCTATTTCCTGCGAAGAAACAAGACACACGGCTGTAAACGAATTTCAACCACAGAGAAAGTTTGGAAAAGAAGCTGGCAAAGTCGCGAACCCAGCGGCACAAGCGTCGAGCTTTGCCTTGCTAAAGGGGACGGGGGAGCAGCAAATCGTCCCAGCAAGAAACTCCTCCACTCCACCAAACTCTAGCGGATTTCCGAATTCCGGCACAGCAAGTCCGCCCAACGCTGCGCCAAAAACACACATGTTATAAACATGTTACAACTGACAAGCCAGCTAAAGAAAAATGCAGCCCATGATTCAAGCTGAAACCAGCTACAAGCTGAGTCTCGCCAGTGGCTTTTAAAAAAAACACGCGCGCGCAACCTAACTCAGACACACAACATCAATCTGGAGCGAACGTCGCAACATGGCAACAAGAACAAAGGACCTAATCAGCCGAGCATACCAAACACTGCCAAATGACTTTCTCCACAAACCCACTTTTGGCCCACAACTAGTTCTGTGCAGTTGAAAAGTTGTCGTCCAACTTCATTGCACAGAGCCGCACACAGGAACCAACGTTTAATCAACTTGCAATGAACAAACTGTTTACTTTGGCATGGCCGCAACATTTGCGCAGCCAGTTGCTATCTGGGCCATTAGCGCCTTGCATATTGCAGGAAGCAATACCTGGGCAGGGACAACTGTTGACTGGATGCACACTGGCGTCCAAAACGCAGAAACGCTTGCAGCCACACTGAAGAGGGGGGGGCAAATTGGATTTCTGGTTGCTCAGAGCCCAAAAGTGGGCGTACAAGAACTGGACACGCATTGTGGCCCTGCTGTTTTGGTTCACCCTGATGGTTGAACATAGTAAAGCACGAGGCCAACCTTAGTTGTGTGACAAACCTTACGCACATGCAACTCAGTGGGTGAGTGGCTTCTAAAAAAGGGGTCAAAGCCTCAAAAGAAGATTCTTAAAGGCAAGAAGCAGAAATGACAACGCGGGCAAGGCAAAGATTCAAACAGAATTTAAACGGGAAAAGAAAACCCCAAACGCTAGAATCCTGTTCACTTCTTCAGCTATTAAAACGGGAACAAGCAAAGGAAAAAGCATGCGGTCCAGCAAGCCAAAACGATCTGCTCCTTTTTCCGTGATGTTGCTCAGAGGCACGCCTCTCTCTTTAGAGGGAGTTTCCCAAACGGATTCTATTCCACCTGGTAGGCTCCTGACACTCGTCCGTCCAGGAAACGACCTCGTCCTGCGAAGGATTCGAAATCTAAAACGCCGCGCGCAGGCGTGTGGCTGCAACATAACGACCCCTAGATACGCTTGCAATTTGCCTCCAGGTTGCATTTCAAGCAACCCAACCTTTGCAGGGCTAAGAAAAAACCAAAAAAAAAGAAAAAAGGGGTCCCAAAAAAATAGGACCCAAAAAAAAGGAAAAGGATTGAAATGCAACCTGGAGGCAAACTGCAGCGCATATCTAGGGGTCGTTATGTTGCAGCCACACGCCTGCACGCAGCGTTTTAGATTTCAAATCCTTCGCAGGACGAGGTCGTTTCCTGGACGGACGAGTGTCAGGAGCCTACCAGGTGGAATAGAATCCGTTTGGGAAACTCCCTCTAAAGAGAGAGCTTGGTCTGCCAGGAAGCGCGCTCTGCAAAGAAGAGGAAGTGTGCTCTGCAAAGAACAGGAAGTCTGCTCTGCAAAGAAGAGGAAGTGTGCTCTGCAAAGAAGAGGAAGTCTGCTCTGCAAAGAAGAGGAAGTCTGCTTTGCGAAGAAGAGGAAGTGTGCTCTGCAAAGATGCTGAAGTGTGCTCTGCAAAGAAGAGGAAGTGTGCTCTGCAAAGAAGAGGAAGTCTGCTCTGCAAAGAAGAGGAAGTGTGCTCTGCAAAGAAGAGGAAGTGTGCTCTGCAAAGATGCTGAAGTGTGCTCTGCAAAGAAGAGGAAGTCTGCTCTGCAAAGAAGAGGAAGTCTGCTCTGCAAAGAAGAGGAAGTGTGCTCTGCAAAGAAGCGCAAGTGTGCTCTGCAAAGAAGCGCAAGTGTGCTCTGCAAAGAAGCGCAAGTGTGCTCTGCAAAGAAGCGCAAGTGTGCTCTGCAAAGAAGCGCAAGTGTGCTCTGCAAAGAAGTGCAAGTGCGCTCTGCAAAGAAGTGCAAGCGTGCTCTGCAAAGAAGCGCAAGTGTGCTCTGCAAAGAAGCGCAAGTGTGCTCCAAAGAAGCGCAAGTGTGCTCTGCAAAGAAGCGCAAGTGTGCTCTGCAAAGAAGCGCAAGTGTGTTCTGCAAAGAAGAGGAAGTGTGCTCTGCAAAGAAGCACAAGTGCGTTCTGCAAAGAAGCGCAAGTGCGCTCTGCAAAGAAGCGCAAGGCGAAATTTTCGGCGATCTGTCCCGAAATTTCGAGCAGGGTCGTGCGCAGGTCGGCCACGTGAAACTATGCACACCTTGCTATATGTGCTATATGTACTATATGGCTCTCACCAACCCGCCGAACCCCCGCAGGCCGTTCTGGAGCGATTTGTCCCGAAATTTTTCGAGCGTCGTGCGCAGGTTAGGGGTGGTATCACGACCTGGACCCCGGAACTTGAATTGACCGACGCCATAGGTCAATTCATTGTAGCCATGCGCTACAACGAGAAAGTCTTGACTCCGTCAATTTTGCCCGAAAATCCCTGGTGCGGGTCTGGCGCGGGCCTGGCGCGGGCCTGGTGCGGGCCAGGTGCGGGCTCCGAATGTGTGCCGATTGCGCTTTTTTTCAGTCCGGATCACGTATCGGAAGTACGATACCTGCTGCGGACTCCAGGACTGAGCTTTCCGACCGAAGCCGCCCAGCCGGCCTCGCTCCAAAACCAAAGCCGCCCAGCCGGCCTACTGTGTCATGGGGTGACACGTACTTGCGGAAACTTCTCCGAACGAAGGAGACGCCTGCGAGGGGTTGGTGCATGTGACGCACCAACCCCCGAATCACGAGTTACAAGGAAACTTCTCCGAACGGCCGGAATGCCACGAAGCAGACGCCTGTGAGGGGTTGGTACGTTTGACGTACCAACAAGCAGTTAGCTCCTTGGCCGACGCCTTAGCCACTGGACTCAGGCGTCGGCGAAAACATATGTAAACATGTTTGAAGGACCTGTCGGTCTCCTTGGGAAAGTATTTCCCTGGTCCAAGACGGTTCTTTCCGCCTCCAGCCCGGCGAGCGCCTCTCCTAAAAATAAGAATTCTATCCTGGTCCGAGACGGTTCTTTCCACCTCCAGCCCGGTGAGCGCTCGGACCTGGGAATAAAGTCGTTTAAGGAGAGGCTCACCGGGCTGAAGGCGGTCTCGGACCAGGGCAAATACTTTCCCAAGGAGAGGCGCTCACTGGGCTGGAGGTGAAAAGATCCGTCTCTCGGAAGCTCCGTCTTGGACCTGGATAGAATTCTTATTCTCAGGAGAGGCGCTCACCGGGCTGGAGATGGAAAGAACCGTCTCAAAAAATCCGTCTCGGGCCTGGATAGAATTCGTATTCTCAGGAGAGGCGCTCACCGGGCTGGAGGTGAACTGATCCGTCTCGGAAGATCCGTCTTGGACCTGGATAGAATTCTTATTCTCAGGAGAGGCGCTCACTGGGCTGGAGGTGAAAAGATCCGTCTCGGACCAGGGGAAATACTTTTGCAAGGAAAGGCGCTCACCAGGCTGGAGGCGGATCGGACCAGGGGAAATACTTTTGCAAGGAGAGGCGCTCACTGGGCTGGAGGTGAAAAGATCCGTCTTGGAGATGATCCGTCTCGGACCTGGGTAGAATTCTTATTCTCAGAAGAGGCGCTCACCGGGCTGGAGGCGGAAAGAACCGTCTCGGAAGACCGTCTTGGACCTGGATAGATTTTTTTATTCTCAGGAGAGGCGCTCACCGGGCTGGAGGTGAAAAGATCCGTCTCGGAAGATCCGTCTCGGACCTGGATAGAATTCTTATTCTCAGGAGAGGCGCTCACTGGGCTGGAGGTGAAAAATCCGTCTCGGAACAGGGGAAATACTTTTGCAAGGAAAGGCGCTCACCAGGCTGGAGGCGGAAAGATCCGTCTCGGACCAGGGGAAATACTTTTGCAAGGAGAGGCGCTCACTGGGCTGGAGGTGAAAAGATCCGTCTTGGAGATGATCCGTCTCGGACCTGGGTAGAATTCTTATTCTCAGAAGAGGCGCTCACCGGGCTGGAGGCGGAAAGAACCGTCTCGGAAGACCGTCTTGGACCTGGATAGATTTTTTTATTCTCAGGAGAGGCGCTCACCGGGCTGGAGCTCGGAGATGATCGGCGCTCACCGGGCTGGAGGTGGAAAGAACCGTCTCGAAAGATCCGTCTCGGACCTGGATAGATTTTTGTATTCTAGGAGAAGCGCTCACCAGGTTGGAGGCGAAAACATCCGTCTCGGAGATGATCCGTCTCGGATCCGTCTTGGGCCGAGGGAAAAAAAATCCCTAAGGTCACCCAGCCAAAATGATCAGCCCCAAATGATCCGTGCCCTGGGCGGAATCGAGCCCGCACCCTCCAAGCTGCAGAGCTGCAGCGCCTCTTCCGATTGAGCTGGCCACTTCGCTGGAGGCCATGCAGGCCTGGCGGAGGGTGCGGGGTGTACAATGGAACGTTTGCAGGGAACTTCTATTCCTGACATCTCCCGGAGCCCCGGTCGTCCACAGATGCGCCGGCAGGTGTGGTCGTCCTTCGAGGATTCTCGGCTGGCAGCTTTTCTGCGCATGGCTGGATGTCCTTGCGAGACGGCTATGCATTTCAGGCGAGACAGTGGTTGGTGCTGTTGCTATGCCGCCCGACCTCCTGCAGGATTGCGGTGCGCCGCCTTTCCGTCACCGTTGCCAGTTGCAGATCATTCCGAGCTATTCATGCGGAGGCCGACTCCTTGTGTTTTTGGAGCCCGGATTGGAACTTGGCAGGGCTTGCAGAGCGGCAAGCGCTTGTGCTGTTGCTTACTGGTGAAGGAACGGGGAGGCAGTCGAGGCATCGCTACGGGCATTTGGTTTTCCTTCCCCACCATCGAGCAGTGCATAGGCCTGCTCATTTGGGCCACCAGTATTGCCTTGCATCTCAGATCTTGGCTAGCGCCGCTATACTCTGATCTCAACAGCCCTCCGGGCTCGATGCACTCAATACCACCACAAATACCAGCCATAGCCTTCCCAGCCTTTGGATCGCAGTGGGCTCCAAAATTCTGGAAATTTCGGGCCGCTCTATGCACTGCCCTCAGGACGTCCCGCGTGTGCCAGGCACCAGCAAACCCACATGGGTACGTGTTTCAGATCCAAATAACCCCTACACTGGCCTTTCCAAGTCAAGCCTCCTAGCCTCAAATCACCAATAACCCAGAACCAAAAGCCGACCGCAAGGCGCACACCTTTTTTACCGGGTTGCTTGGGAAGGTAGCACTTTCCTAGGGCACTGCGGTGCACCTAGGACAAGGGGCAAGATATTCCCCCCAGGACAAGGGGCGAGATATTCCCGCCCTGTGAAACAGATCGCAAGACACGCGTGTCCTTGCTTAAAAGTGCCAAATGAAGGCGCGGCATGCGTGCCCACGCCTGCATCAGAGGACCAGCGGGTCCAAAGACGCAAACAGGGCCAGACCGCGGGTCTGGGCCCCCGATAAAAGGCTGGGAGAGCGCTCCCAGTTCTTGTCCGGTGGAGGACTCCAAAGCGTTGGAGGGTCGGCCGGGAAGCCTAAGTATACTTAGGGCTTATAAGGGTTGGGTGGGTGGGTTTCAAACGAAACCAGGACTGCGAGTCCTAATCGTGAGTTTGAGGGCTAGGAGCACAAAACAGCAGCGGCGTAGGAGATTCACCCCAGACCTATAAACACAAGGGAAAAGAAAACCCTTAGCGTTAAAGGTCCCGCGCACTGCTCCTAGCCTCAAATCACCAACAACCCAGAACCAAAAGCCGACCGCAAGGCGCACACCTTTTTTACCGGGTTGCTTGGGAAGGCAGCACTTTCCTAGGGCACTGCGGTGCAAGATATTCCCCCCCAGGACAAGGGGCGAGATATTCCCGCCCTGTGAAACAGATCGCAAGACATGCGTGTCCTTGCTTAAAAGTGCCAAATGAAGGCGCGGCATGCGTGCCCACGCCTGCATCAGAGGACCAGCGGGTCCAAAGACGCAAACAGGGCCAGACCGCGGGTCTGGGCCCCCGATAAAAGGCTGGGAGAGCGCTCCCAGTTCTTGTCCGGTGGAGGACTCCAAAGCGTTGGAGGGTCGGCCGGGAAGCCTAAGTATACTTAGGGCTTATAAGGGTTGGGTGGGTGGGTTTCAAACGAAACCAGGACTGCGAGTCCTAATCGTGAGTTTGAGGGCTAGGAGCACAAAACAGCAGCGGCGTAGGAGATTCACCCCAGACCTATAAACACAAGGGAAAAGAAAACCCCTTAGCGTTAAAGGTCCCGCGCACTGCTCCTAGCCTCAAATCACCAATAACCCAGAACCAAAAGCCGACCTCAAGGCGCACACCTTTTTTACCGGGTTGCTTGGGAAGGTAGCACTTTTCTAGGGCACTGCGGTGCACCTAGGACAAGGGGCGAGATATTCCCCAATGCAACCCCGGAAAAAAAGCGATTGAGGCCAAGGCGCAAAGTCCCCCTCTTCAGTGTGGGGTTGCACCTGCGGCGAAACGAAGCACAGGGAGAAACAATGCGAAAGCACTGCTTGTAATGCACTGCATTGGTTCGCCAATAGACTTCACAGGAAACTGTTAAGAGATGCATGGCATGCATTCTCACAAATCTATTTTCCTGATGGGTTGAGTTTGGTCTCAAACTCTGCACGCGCAGCCAGGTGTTCTGGCCACGAAGGCGCGCGTGTAGGGCGCAGCTCTGGTCCTATGCGGCTCTGTTAGCACAGGCAGCGGCGGCCAGATGTTCTGGGCACCATGGCGCTTCTGCTGGGCACAGTGTGATGCCTCTACCTGCCTGTGCAAGGCCTGCAGGGCTGAAGCGCACGCGATGCAGGGCGGTTTGCGAAGCGCGCAAGGCGGCTTCTGCTCAAACCATCCGCCCACTCATTTTTTTCTCCATTGCAGACCTGCACCCTCTTGTGATGCATGCCCAATCCATGCCGCCTATATGACAGAGACGGAGGCCTTTGGCCGAAAAGTCACGGTGACCACGAGTCACCCGAAACCCACACAAACCGAAACACAAAAAGTCGCAAGACCCAAATCACTCAAAGCGGTGCCTTCGGCACGAATTCTCATCTGCCACTTTCTTAGTAGCACATCGTAACGGCTCATGCACAAACTGGACCAATTCACTTCACGCGGCGCCGTTTGCACCAGTTCTTAAATGCCACTTTCTTCGCAGCACATTGTAACGGCTCATGCACGAATTGTCTGTCCAAGCGGATCCAAGGTGTCACATCGGAAGTATCAGGCACTGTTTTGAAACTTTTGACGTTTCTAGCTTGCGATGCTTTGTGTCTTTCGACTACTTCTACAAGGATTGGTCCACTCTGCATTTGTGGCCTCAACGCAAGCCCAACACTTGCTTCATAGCCGAAAGCCCTATATAAGGATTGCGCACGCTTGATTTCCTCACAGGGCCACAAGGGGTGATCAAGAATGACCTTCAAGTCATTGAGCGCAAGTCTGAATGCAGCCAATGTGTGTTTAAACTCTGGCCTTGGTACGATGCTTGGCCTGCCGGGCCGGTCCCAATCGTAGATTGGCTCAAAGCTATTTCCTCCATGGCTCCAAGGGACTTGGGCTCCTGTGGCCAATGTGAAATCAAGCCACAATTCAAAATAGGTCACATCTGACTTGCTGTCGTCTGGATCTGCTTGCGGCCATTTGAGTGTACTTACCCACTTCTGCAAAAAGTACATGTACTCACATCCCCAGAAATGACCAATGCACAGGCGTCCAGCGGAACCCATGACCTGCCCACCTTAGCACGCACACCACGATCAATACCGCAGTTCCTGAACAGGATGGAGCCGAGCGTGTCCCCTGGCAAAAATTCAACCTGTACACACTGATTCTCAAATTGCAGGTTCAAGTGCAGGTGCAAGTTCATGTCATGGACATACTTCTGCATTGACTTCCATGTAGACATTTCCCTAGGCCACAAGGCTAAACCTGGCAAACCACGCTGATCAATCTCGAAGCAAGGCGCCTCCGAAAACACTGGCAGTTGCTGCACATACCAAGGCTTGTTGCTACCTCAAGCATATCGATCGCCCCACGGTCTCAGGGTGGACCAGGGCATGGCTCGTCTATGGCTCGCCCGGCTGGTGATGCTCTCAAAACCCACTGAAACACAACCCAAACCCAAACACAAATTCAACGTGGTTTTCACACTTGATGTCACGGTTCAATTGGTCATGCACGAAGAGGGGGCAGCACAAGTTCATGCGCATCAAGCAAGCCCGCGCCGCCAACGCTTGAACCGATAAGGCTTGTCCGCCCACTCATTGTAGCGCCCTGGCAGATGAGTCGGCTGCAGAAGCCCAGGAGGCAACAAGCTGCACAAAAATTTGCAAAGGCCAAGATGTCGTGAACATTTTGTTAATGCCTGCTTCTGCTAAACGAGTAGTGCCCGCCACCAATATGGCTGTGTGTGGCTTGGAGGAGCGCTAGTTGCGCTAGCGTCTCGAAGCAGGCGATGTAGCGCTGCGCAGGCTTGGCAAGGCTGGGCCACACCTGACGGACATCCTGCATAGTCCAGGTTTCCTAAAGGCTGTATGGGAGAGTGCTTAAGGCACGACCCAGCCATTCGAAGCAAATCTGGCTGGCCTTGGAGAGGGTAGTAAATGGGTTGTTTGGGTCGGCTATGCGGAACCACGTAGGCTTGCTGGTGCCTGGAATGCGTGGGATGTCCTCAAGGCAGCGCACCGTGCGGCCTGCGATTTCCAAAATTTTGGACCCTGCAGAGATCCACAGGCTGGGAAGGCTGCTGCAGCAGGTTTTTAAATCTTTATTTAAAGATTTCCGAAAAGTTGGCCACATTTGTGGCTGGATGGAGCGCATGGAGCCTAGAGGGCTATTAAGATCGGCGTACAGCGGCGCCATCCACGATCTCAAGTGCAATGCGATGCTGGTGGCCCAGATGAGCAGGCCAAGGCATTGCTCCAGCGTTTTGCGAGGCACCTTTTTCTCCCGAGGAGGGTTGTGATGAAAGCCTCCAGCTTGACCAGCTTTGCTTTCATTAGTTGGATGGGTGTCGTGGGCGAAATTTATCTCCCATCCGCACCACACAAGGCAATCCTGGAATTTGGCTTTTTTCCAAGAGATCGGCGCGGCGATGGCACAGAAAAATAGGTCCACTAGGGCGAACATTTCTGGCGCACGCGCACGGATTAAGGCGCATACAAGGTCGTCCACAAACGAGAAAGCCTTGTGTGGCTGCCATGCCAGCAAACCGTGGGGGGGGCAGCAGGAAGGCTCCAGTGCGTTGCCACCAGTAACCCGAAAAGAGCCCGCCAAAATTGCAAACCCTATAATGATAGAGCTTGTTTTTGAAGGCGAAAAGCAAAAGGCCGTGCTCATCCAAGCGGACTTGAACCTGTTTGTGGGCGGCCTTGAAGTCAATGCTGGCTCCGATGAATGCCCCTGGCGTGTCCATCGGTTGGGTGGCTAGGGGCTAGATCAGATGCCATTGGAAGGCTAACGCGTTCCGGCAAGTAACATCTGGTATTCACCTGGCAAACCGTGCTGTCTAGCACAAGGCGGGGATCTTTATTTTCAGCGAAGACTACATTTAGTTTTCCTATGGCGACACCCAAAGGCCATTTACGCTGGGCTTCTGCTACTGTCAGGTCGGTAGCGACAACCCAATTATTAGAAATTTCTTTATCCAAAAGCTTTGCACGACTTCGGGCTCTTCTTCCGCCGTTTTCCAGTTGCCTTCGCAAAGTTCCAAATCTGGCGTTGCGGAGGTGTTTGGGGGCTTTGCCGGCCATTGCAGGCTACACGGTAGAGGGCTTAAGGCTCCGGTGGGTACTCCTTCTTGCAGGAAAGGCAACAAAGCTAGGTCTGGGTCCCCCCATGACTCTGCCAGCTTGCTGAGCAAATGCAGTCGGTAGGGTTGTCCGTTTGCGGGGCTCAAGTTGGAAGGCAACGGAACCTGCAAGGCCTCATAAGCGATTTGGACCGCTTCAGCGCATTCCTCCTCAGTCAAGGGCGATTCCAAGTTGCCCTGGCTGACATGTGCTATTATCCGTGTCACCATGTGTCGTGCTGATGGAGCCAGCGGAGCCAAGGCACGGCAACGGCTTGAAGGGGGTGATTTGGGTGCGGGCAACACCAGTCTGCTGATGAATGCATGCCTGCACCGTCGCAGACAGGGAATCGGCAAGGCGCAAGGCTGGGCTGCGTCGGAATGGTGCTGTGCAGTTGCAGCGCACGCTTCACCACCCCTGTTTTGGACACCCTTCCTGCGCCCACGGACGCCAAATGGCGTGCCAGCGACTCGGGGTACTCAGCGGTTAGCGCGCTGAGGAAGACCCCATTTTTGACCACTCCAGCAACGCTCGTGCGCTTGTATCTGTGATTGCAGCGTGCCGAGAGGGCTTGAATGCGAGGGCTGTTGCAGCCACTCTAGCCAAGACATCGCCGAAGGCGGCTGTTCCGAAATTACTGCAATGAACAAGGCTCGGCCTCGTTCATGGATGGCGTGGCTATCCCGGATCCGTTTCAACTGCGAGGGCGAAAGGCCGGGCACGCCGTTCATATGCTGCGGTGTTCTTAAGGCTTTTGGGCCGCCGGGTCTTAGTTTTAACCTAGAGTACTCCTTGCAAGCGGGGCAAGCATTATAAGGGCGATCAGCCCTGACCAACACAGTTTGACAGGGCTTCGAAAACCGTGTTGTCCAGCATATCATGTTCCTGGTTGTGGTTCAGGTCAAAAGGCTCGAAACAATCAAAGCCGAGGTTTACGGCTGCTGAGGTGACCTGCGAAAACATCCAGCAGGAGCCCCCCCAGTTGCCCGGCTGTGCGCTGAGATGCGCTGGCCGTGTGGCCTTGCTGCACTGGCCCGGCACTTTGCTGCGGCGGCTCTGGCAACGGAGTGCGTGCAGTGCAAGGCTGTACCGGCGAAGGCAGTGTCGCCCGACCCTGCGCCGGCCCAGGATCAGGGCTGCCGGATGCTTGAGCTGGCAATCCCGGTGTCGTGGAGGCACTGCTAGGCTCATGCGCTGGCGGTGCGTTGACACACAGGCGATGGCATTCCGCTAAGGCCTTTCTAAGGCGTGCTGCTGCCACGATCCAGAACGCAGTTGCCGATGTGATGAAAGGCTGCAGATCTGCTATTGTTGGGAAGGCAAACGCGAAATCCGAAGAGCAGTAAAACCCCTTGGCCAACACCAAATCGCGAAGGCCTTCTGGCACTCGAGCATCAGTGAGGATGGTGTTGAGCTTGTCCCTATCCATGGGCCCCCGGCGCACAGCCAGAGGGCCAGCTTGATATAATGGGCAAACGGCTGTCGGCAAGATAGGAACCGCCATCAAGCGTTAGACATCTAACAAGGGCAAGCAATGCAAGTTCGCGCCTGGGTCTTCTTGGTGTCCCCTGGAGCGCTGGCCTGGGAGAGCGATGCAAGGAATGCCAAGCATAATTTGAAGCGGCCGTTGTGTGTGGGCACTCTAACGCAGGGGCCTTTTTTAACTCAACAGAGCAATGCAAGCCTTGCGTTGGCATAGCTGCATGTCTGGGTGAACCTCACGTACAGCAAACGAGAGGTTCTTAATTTGCAGGCCGCACGCTGTTAGGGTTGAGTGCGCATGAGTGTCGGTCATGGCGCGCACTGCCCCCCAAGGCATAAGGCGGACTCCTACGAACTCGGCGCTTGGCTGGGCCCGGCTTCCTCCAAAAAGGCGAGAGGTTTTCGGGCTCCGACTCGGCCTCCGACGACACCAAGGCTGCTTGCTCCACTGTGAGGGCTTCCTCGTCCCTGTCGGTGTCTTGGCATAGCAGCCCCTCTACCTCACGCAAGGCAAAGACTTAAGGTCGGAGTTGCGCCGGTGGCTTCTCTTGTGGCGTTCGGAAGTGCCGGTTCGATTGTCGGGCGTTGGCCCCCTCTGGCCATAGGGCAAGGAGGGCGCCACCCTTGCCTGACTGCGAGGGCCAACTCCAATTGCACCCACAGGGCTTCGATTGTATCGTCTCTGCTGTACAGCAGTGCGGACAAAAGGCGATGATGGCCCTGCAATCTCCGGCTTTCTTCTGGAAGGCGCAACTGAGCTGCAGCGCTGAGCAAGGCGCATTTAAGGCTGTGGAGTGTAAAGGCTCCGGCCTCTTGTTGAGTGACTAGCTGTCCGCCTTCTGACAACCAGGGCAGTTGTACGGCCCAGCGAAGGCATACCAGTGCTTGCAAGTAGGACATAGGGCGTGAAAGGGCAGGGATGCCAAATCAGGCATGCAAGGCAAAATGAAATCCGGCTGGAATGCTTCCCCCCACTCTGTCTTTGTGGCTTCCGGTGCCTGCCCGAGCAAAAGGCTGGCCCTGATTTGTGGTTTTGGTCGCCCAACAAATCCCTCTAAGTGCTTGTGCCGAAAGTGAAAGGGTGAAGGGCCTAATGCGTTGGATGTCTCCAAACCTGAGGCTACAGTGCGTACACAGAAGGAATGCGCCCAGCACTAAGCCCACTGCTGGCGGGCACGAACGTGACACGATGTGCGATTCCCAAGCTGCCAAAATTGCTAGAGGCAGCGGCAAAGCTTCTCTCCTGTCATGTGGTGCAGGTGTTGATGAAAGAGCCCGGACTAGGGGGTTCACCATCAGGTCTGCCAACTCGTATTTGACCAATGTGAGCTAGCCAGGAGAGTGCTTTGCACATTAGTAAGGGGCTGCATTTCAACGCAAACCTGTCTTCCTGCACTGAGGCCTGGTGTGCAAGGCTAAGTAGGGCGAGGCTTCCTGCGCACTGGGCGACGAAGGCCAGGAATATGCGAACGGCGCGCAGGTATTGCGAAAGTGTAGTGGCCGAAAACTTGCGCAAGGAAGTCTCCAGCAAAACTGTAGGCTGATTTGATGACTGCAAGGCTTGTGCAAGAAGGCTTGAGTCTCTGCAGAGTTGTAGGATGCCCATCCACTCCAAAATGCACTTGTCTTTTAGAGAAGCTTGAAGCTGAGACAAGGAGACAGGGCAGACGAAACCAGGACTGCGAGTCCTAATCGTGAGTTTGAGGGCTACCTATAAACACAAGGAAAAGAAAACCCTTAGCGTTACCCACCTTGTCATGTACGTCCGACAACGACTACGCGGGCATCACAGGCACCTTCCTGGGACGCCCGCCGCGGGGGTCTGGAGCACGGCCACCGTGCCCCCTAGCGGCGTCTTCGGCGCCTTCGGCGGGACGATCCGGCCTGGTGCAGCAGACCTGTACAGCCTGCAGACTAAGGCCATCGCCTACCAGGGCGAGGCCGTCTCGGTCCGTGGGCAACACGCTGGCCCTCAGGCTCCGCTACGCTGGACGGGCTCACGGCCCAGGGCAACATCGGCTGCAACCAGCTGCTCTGCAACGACGTCAACACCGCCGACGTCTTCACGACAGGCGTGACCACCACCGGCACGGCCACCCTCACCGCCGGCGGCTTCTCCACGTCCGGACCCTGAGCGGGGCTCGCTGAGCGGCGCGGCCAGCGTGGGCGTGCTCTCTGCCACCGGCACCATCTCCGGGGGCGCGCTCAGCGTCACCAACACCGCCACAGCGTGCAACTTCAACACTGTAGACGATGTCTCGGCTGGCACCTTGACTGAGCGGCGCCGCGTCCACTGGCGACCTGTCCTGCGGAGCCGTGACCTCCACCAACACCCTGGTGGGCACCTCCCTGGACGTGGGCGGCGGAGCCGTCAGCTCGGGCAGCGTCACCTGCACCTTCGCCATGACCAGCGGCAGCGTCTCCACCGGCACCGTGGCCTGCGGCAACGTCAACAGCACCGGCACCGTGACGGCGCCGCAGCTCTACGCCAGCAACACGCTGGACGTGCGGCAGCGGCTGGGCCAGCCTGACGATCAACAACAACAGCGCCCTGGCCAACAGCGGCCCCGAGGTGCGGATGGTGGGGAACCAGAGCGCCCGGTCTTCCTCAGCAGGGACTCGGGCGCTGCGAGCTCATCATGCTCAACGACGAAGCTTTGCTGAGCCTGAGCACCCAGCTCTCCCCGACCGCAACCCCGGCTGCCTCGTGATAGCAGGCAACACCGGCAACGTGGTCTGCAACACGACTTCACCGACCTCTCGGACAGCCGCGTGAAGACGGAACTGGCCGACGCCAGTCACGACAAGCTGCAGCAGCTCTTCGACGCCGTGGAGCCGAAGCAGTACAACCGGCCCGAATTGAATTGGACGACAGGTTGCGCCGGGCGTGCGCAAGCGGCTGCAAAGCCGCGTGAAAGCTGTACCTCGCGCAGCAAGACGTCCGTGGGACCCAGGATCTGCTCCCCGACGGCGGCCACCGCCTCGTCCACCCCTCCATCGTCCGGGAAGCGCGCGGCTATCTCCAGGCTGCCTCCGTGACTCCCAGCTTGCCGGCTAGGAGGCCGTCCATCTGCGCAATGGTGATTCAGCTCGCGGCAGCCAAGCAGTGGTTGGTCGTGAAAACATCCTGGTCCGGGCCCGTCCGGTAGGCTAGCAGCGCGCCCGCGATGGCTGCGTCTGCGCTCGCCGTCCGGTAGTCGGCCAACAGGCCTCCACCTCGTGAGGAACGAGCTCAGCGAGCTGAAAAAGTATTGCACGTCGTGCAGGCCCCGCAGCCCAGGGCCCTCGGCAAGTCCACCGCGGAGGGGCCCAACAACCCGCTGCAGGCCGACCTGATCGACTCCAAGAGGAAGACCAAGTACGGCCTCGTGGTCATGGACGTCTTCACCATCACCAGGGAGGCGGCCGTGGAGCCGCTGCAGAGCAAGAGCGCCGAGGCCGTGGGCCAGGCCACCAAGCGGGCCGCGCAACTTCGTGGTCACCACAGACCTGGGCAACGAGTTCGCCTCCCTGGACCGGGAGCTGCCCGAGGAGCACCGCACCAAGCGGCCCGAGGACCGCAGCGCCACGGCCGTGATCGACCGGGGCATCCAGACCCTGGAGGAGGAGCCGCACGAGACGGTCTACGGGGCCCTAGAGGACGTGGAGCGGCAGCCGGCCACCGAGTTCCGGCTGCTGCAAAACAACGTGGACAAGTTCCAGCACAACAAGGATCTGACCGACCGCCGCATCAAGGCCAGAGGACGCGGGGGCCTTCAGGGCTCCCACCAACAGCTTCAACCCCCAGTATGGGGCTGCAGGCCGTGGACTCCATGACGGTCCGCAGCACCGAGGGGCGGGAGGCCCTGCCGGCGCCCCAGCGGCAACGCCGCGGGCAGGCTGACGAGGCGCGGCCGGCCCGCTGCGGCAAGGCAGCTGGACGACTTCTTGGGGCAGCCCAGGAGGCCGAGGCCAGCACAAGGAAAAAAACATGTCTTAGCATATTGATGGGCTTTGGGGCCAAATCACATGTAGCCAATTCCACATGTTCATGCGTTTGATTCGTCACTCGCATTGAGAAAAGGAAACAAAAGGTCTCAACACCCTAAATCGTTCCATGGCCTTCCTCGGTTCCCCAATCTGCTCGTTCTGCACCTAGAATTTGTTTTCCTCATGCTCCGCAATTCTTTGAGCCCCGAGATCCAATTCTAGGCCAGGAAATGGCACAGCAGCAACAATTCAGCCTTCAAGGTTTGGCCGCCCTGGTTTGATAGAAGGCTCTACCAGCGTAGAAGCCAAAGTACTCCTGGTACTGCGCTTCAGATACGAAGATCAAGCGCTGTCCGCCGCTTTGTGGCACAGTGTTTGTCGTTGTCATCAAAAGCACCAGGATGTCAGCTTTGTCGCATGCTTCTAATCGAGACTCGCCCTTCTTGCATTGCAAACATTCAGAGATGGTGTGATGGTTGCCCTCTGCCCCCACCTCTTCCAACATGAGAAAGGCATCAGCAGCTGGAGCTCCGGCGGCATTCACCACTAAAACACGTTTGTCAGTCAACGTCCCGGATTTGGCAAATTGCAGATGCCGGTTGATGACCTTGGTGCTTTTCAAGCTGTCAGGCTGGATCACTGCACCCCTGTGTAGATCGGCAATGTCAACTACTTGTCCATCCTCAAACGCAGACGCTCGCAACACTCGAAACCTGGCATTGAATTCTTCCCACTGTTGCCAGGTTGGTTCTGACTCAAACAAGTGGTAGTCCATCAAGTTCCACGGTTGCAAATCGTCAGAGAACTTAGGCGAACTCAGCATCAAGTGCAACCAAATGTAGGGCAAGTCGATGCGGTACAAGCACTGGGAGGGGTCGCCGTCCTTGAACTTAACGCGAATAAGCTCCACCTTCTCAGGATCTAGATTGCCGACCGTGTCTCCAGACCAAATCCATCTGCCTGAAACAGCTGCGCGAAGCAGTTCCTTGAGGTCTGCCTCCGGCTCAAGCTGAATGGCGTCGGGATATTTCTGCCTCAATTGTCTCATAACTGCACCCACCAAGGCAGTTGCTGCAGCGTTGGGCATCTCCATCAAGGCCTCTAGAAGGCACTCCAAAGCTCTGCCATGCCCGCCCATGTCTTCGATCAGAAGGTCTTTTAGGCGGTGGCCGGGCAGCACCGGCTGTTTGTTGCGGGTTACGGCGGTCACGCGTGGCAGCTCCAGAAAAACTCGGGCCTGGGGACTGCCAGCAAGTCCACTCTTCACATTTTGCAAAGCGGCCACACAGGCTACGACAAAGGCGCCTTCCTTTTGGTTGACGAGGCGGCAGACCTCCTGCATCACCTGATAGAATGGCAGGTCCTTGCCCACAGCATCACTGCGGTCAGTAAATCCAGGCAGACCTTGCATCCCGTCGACTCCGATCACCACCGTGCAATGATTGAGCTCATCACACAGCACAGCTGCAAAGACATCCTCTGCAACAAGGCTATCGGAGCATTCGACGCGGAATTCGGCGAAGTCTGCTGGAGCGCCGACCTCCCGAAAAGCCTCCTTGTTTGCATTCCTCAGCTGCCACAGCATGCGGCATGCCACAAAGCGTTGGGCATTGAGCTCCTCCGTGGCCCAGTCCCCGGGAGAGAGGGCGTTCTCGCAGCTGATCATGAAGCTCGTCGTTTGCTTGCTGAATTTCAGTTTCTGCCTTTCAGACACATTCTGCAAGCACTGCTCGACCAGGCCCGGGAACTCTGTCAGCAACCGGGACTTGCCTTGCCCTGGGCCTGCAAATGCAATGAACAAAGGATGAAGCTGTTTGTCACTGTTCTTCCCCTTTTGCTCGTGCAGCTTCTGGATGGGGATCTGCATGCGCTCACGGAGCTCCTCCTTCCCACAATAGTCCCATGTGGCCCCAACTGTTGCAAGCAGTTGGTCGGCTGCTCCAAACTTCAACTTCTTCGCGAGCAACTTCTCGCACCAACTGCTCCGTGCCTGTCTCCAAAATCGGGTGCGGAGGAGTGTAAGGACATCAGCAATTGTTGGATTTATCGAGTCGGGTGGCTCCGCCTCAGCAAAAGAATTTCAAATCAGGCAGATATGAGCAGGTACATCTAAAATTGAACAATAGAAGGGGATGGAATGGCAGCACAACGGGCCAAACCATCGAACAGGAACTCTGCCCGTGGATGCAAAGCCGGGAATGTATGGTTGAACTCACTGCATCAAAGAGAACATTCACAGAATGCACTTGGGCCTTCAGCAGCCAGGACCCCAATGGGTGCAGAGACATAAAGACATCAGAGTTTGCCCTCCCTCTCCCCGACGGCAGAAGGGCAGGTCTTGCTCTTTGAAAAGCAAGCTGAAGGCAATGACAAAATCACTCACAAGGATCAACGGCACGTCTCAATCAATGTTGACCGGCAGGAATGACCGACATCCCCGAATGGCAAGGAATGGCAACCATCCGTTCATGGGGGGCTCCATACCGAGCCTGCCAACGACACGAACCGCCGCAATCTGCACAAATGCTATCTTGGGATTTCCTGTTTCTGTGGGTGTTGATCAGGGCAGCCCCACCAAAAGCATTTGCGGGCCGCGCGGGGGAATTTCCAAAACCGCACGCAACGACCAACGTCCCAGAACGCAGCCGGCCGGCGGAAGCGACCGACTCAGCCCGCCTCGGACTCCTTCGTCCGGCCGCTTGCCTTCGCCTCCTTGACCTCCTCCTTCGCCTTCTCCACCTTCCTCTCCGCCTCCTGCACCTCCTTCTTCGCCTCCTGGACCTTCCTCTTCGCCTCCTGAACCTCCTTCTTCGCCTCCTGAACCTCCTTCTTCGCCTTCTCCACCTTCCTCTCCGCCTCCTGCACCTTTGTCGCATTGCCCGAGTCCTCCGCCGTCTCCAAAACGGTGGCAGCTCCAGCGAGACGCCTCACCGCCATTGCTTCCTGCTCCTGGGCAGTCTCAACCTGCCGCTGGGCGCTCTCAACCTGCCGCTGGGCCGTCTTCCGCTGCTGTCGCGCCAGGAGCAGGTCCTGCCCGGGCCGACTCCCACGCCGAGCGCTCGAAAGCGCTCGAACGCGCTCGAACGGACGGCCTCCTCCAATGCCGTTTTGGCTGCTTTGGCCTGAACAGCACCCACAACAAACGTGCATTTTGAAAATGTCACGAAAACGCTTGTGAATCTGACCTGTTGGTAAAGGAAGCAAACACTGCTGCCTCCGCCACAAACTTCCGCAGCTGCTTCTCCAACTCGGGCTTATTAACCCGAACCTTCCACTTCCCTGCTGGATCTACCAGCTTCACTCTTCCTGAGCTCAACCGCGCCTGAAAATCCACAACGAACGTATTGACGTGCTGCTAAAGCGGCGAATGACCACTCGCATGTCTTTCAGCGTGCCGTTGTCCACAACCCGTTTGGCTTCTGCGACCACCTGAGCGAGACAAGGCTGGGACGTCGCTTTCTCTGAAGGTCCGCCGCCTTCTCGAGATCCAGCCGGTCCTGGCAGCCAAGAAGCCCAGCGTTCAAGCTTGATGCACGTGTCCCCCATGCCTCGGCAATGTCGTTCTGGCGGCAACCGGCAAAAGATGCGAACAGGCTTCGGGTCGGAGGAGTCCTCTTGCGCAGGCCGGGCGCGCCGAGCGACTCCGGCATGCAACGGGTGCCGTTTTGCCACCTGAGAGAGCAAAAGTGAAATTTGCTTGCGAATGCGGGCAACTCTGAGAACTGGGCCAATATGCTGTCCTGGCACGGCAGCACGAAACAGGAACATTCAAGGGAGGGACATCATGGTCCTTCAGCCCAGGAACTCCTCGCGCAAAGTCTTGAGAATCGAGAAGGGACTCCTGAAACCCGAAAGTTTTCGAGAAAAAAATGTGTCCCAAGACCCAGGCCGTGCTCGGCTGCAGGAGCAGCGCCAACGCGATCCCGAGGCAGAGGCACATACCTGGCCGCTGCCTACCGCGGGCACGGTAGCGTCACAAGCTTGCCAGCCTCGGCTTTTTGTCCTGGTCCGCATCATCGCCATGGCTATTCGAAAAGCGCTTGAGCGGCCTGCGATTCCTCAAGCACTGGCAAAAGACCCATCGGGCAACAATTGCGAGCTGTTGTTGTGTCAGTGTTGATGAGTACCCTCGAGCCAAGTTTCCAGAGCAAACGCAAGATTGAGTGGCTTCTTTGGCAACACCAATGTAGGGGTTTGGATGTTCCTCCTTTTGCTCCACTCGCGGCCTGAAGGTCGGTCGGGCCAAGCCTTGCAAGGCTTCGCGCCGTCCATCCGTCACTGACCTGCTGCCGCTGCATCAAAGTCCAATGAACGAGATACCAAACTGGCCTGCCTGCAAAACAAGCAACCGAAATCGGCACCGCGGAAGTCACAAGCTGTCGGGCCCTGCAGGGCGGGGGTTTCTGGGGTCCCTGGATTTTTTGGGGTCCCTGGCGTTTGTGGGGTCCTCAGGTTTCTGGGGTCCCTGGGTTTCTGGGTTCTGGGGTCCAACTCCCCCAGGTCCCCTAGGTCCCCGAAATCCCCTAACTTTCCTGGGCCCCCCCTTGAAGCGAAAGCTGCACGCGCACAAAAGCCCGAGCCGGGTGAACACGAAGTGCTCGCCACTTGCCGTTAGAGGTCCCGCGCACTGCTCCTAGCCTCAAACCACAAAGAACCCAGAACCCAAAAGCCGACAGCAAGGCGCACACCTTTTTACCGGGTTGCTTGGGAAGGTGGCACTTTCCTAGGGCACTGCGGTGCACCTAGGACAAGGGGCGAGATGTTCCCCCCCTTGCGGAAAACAAGGTTGCAAGACAAGCGTGTCCTTGCATTAAAATGCCAAATGGGGGGCGTGGCAAGCGTGCCCACGCCCGCATCAACGGACCTGCGGGTCCAGAGACGCCAACAGCCAGACCGCGGGTCTGGGCCCTGGTATGAAGCTGAGAGTGCGCTCCCAGTTCATGTCCGGAGGGCTCCCAGCGGGGAGGGCTGTCCGGTAGGCCTAAGCAGTGGGTGGGTTTCAAACGAAGCCAGGACTGCGAGTCCTAAACGTGAGTTTGAGGGCTAGGAGCACCAAATGGCGGCGGCGTAGGAGATTCACCCCAGACCTATAAACACAAGGGAAAAGAAAACCCTTGTGTTAAGGCATGTTGCACTGCTCCTATCTTGGACCCAAACCAGACCACCCAAAAGAACAAAGCAAGTCCGAAACGACCGCAGTTCTTTTGACCGGGATTGCTGAAAGTAGCACTGCTTCCAGGGCACGGATGCGCCTGGAGCAGGAGGTGCGTTGACCCCCCGTGAAACTTAAAGGCAAGACAGTGCGTGTCCTTGCAGGTGCGCGCAGTGCGCGCAAGGCGTGGCAGGCGTGCCCGCGCAAAAGCTGGACTGGCTGGTGGTGGAGGAGATCACGCAGCTGGACATGGCGCTCTGGGCGGACCTGGCCTGCGTGGGGCTGAACGCCGACGTGAAGTTCCTGCTGCTCACGCCGGTCCGGAGACCTGGTGGTCCTGAGACCTTGGGCGGTCCGGAGACCTAGAGGTCCGGAGACCCTGAATGGAAGTGCAGAGCTTCTGCAACTTCCCTTGCAGAGCCTTGTAAAAAAGGCCATGCAGGGCGGGTGGGTTGGGTTTCAAATGAAACAGATCAAGTTTGGGTCAAGGCTAGGAGCAAAACGGCCACCACGCCCTAAACACAAGGGAAAAGAAAACCCTAAGCGTTAAGGCATGTTGCACTGCTCCTATCTTGGAACCCAAAAGAACAAAGCAAGCTGCGGTCGTCCAGGCAGTGACAGGTCGTGGTTCAGCTTCAGCTCCACGCATGCATTGATCAGTTCCGGGCCATCATCCGAGTATACCTGCTTGATCTTCCTCCTCCCGCAGAAGTGCTTGATGGCTCTGACACGGAGTCAGTGTCTCTTCTCGCAGTTGGATAAGCCATGATAATTCCGGTATATATGTCCCGAATAATGAGCGCATACCTGCCTTCCACTTCATGATCTCCTGATGCCGTCACAAAGTCGAACGTCACCAGGTCCCTCTTGAAGGCCCCCGTTCGTGATCTGAAGTGTCTCATCTTTGCCTTGACGCATGACTCGCAGAAAGGGTTTCGATACCTGTGTGTAAGCAAATGAGCAATGGAGTTGGCGTCCCTCTTGAGGACTCCCACTTTCCTCTTTATTGATGACCCTTCGTACACATCAACTTCAATTCCGGCATCTGGATCATCCTCATCAACCTCTTCCTCGTTAGCTTCGGCATCACCATGTCGACATGGGACTGGCCCAACGTCTACAGGTATTTCCTCAGCTACGGGAGGCGGACGTACCGGACCGGCTCCTCCGGGTGGTCCGAAGTCAAACGCACCATCATGGCGCTCGCCCTCGACCTCTGCGGATTCACCGACAGCGGCGGGTGTGACCTCATTGTCATCGTCGCCATCCTGATCTGCCGCATCGTTCGTTACCATTGCCAATACTTCCGAGAAGTGCTCCTTGAGGTCGTCTACTGTAGGGCGATGCCTGTTACTCCGAAGCTTACCATCACTCACGAGGTATGGGATGTCGTCCTTGACTTGTAAGTGTACGAATCCCTGCTTTGGTGTAACCATGAAAGGTAGTTTACCAGGCATCCAGTGAAATGCATAACCCATCTTCATGCATCTCCTCCCTACTGACAACACTGTGGGTGTCTGCTCTCTGCTCGCGCTGCCTTCTTCTAGCGGGTGTCTCGGGGCTGGCTGGCCTTCGGCCTGCCAGGGCTGGGCTTCCGCTTGCCTGGGCTTCAGGACGGGCAAAATGCGGCCGCCCAGCAGCAGCAGCTCGCCGTGCTTGCCCGCCAGGATGTCGCGCTCCAACTCGCAGCAGTGCTCGTAAAAGTCTTCCCACATCGCCGGGCTCCAGCCCGTTGTGTCTTCTTCGGCCGCCACGCAGTGGGGCTGCCAGCCGTTCGACATGCTCCCACTAGCCGCACTTCCCATCCCCCCATCGAGCCGCGCGCGGCGCAGCGATCACGAAGCCTCTCCCCCAGACAAACTCGATGCACAGACAGCTGGCGAGTCTATTTATTTTTTGCTACACATCTGCAGGCCGTGGACAAGTTTGCCCGGCAGACTGGAGTTGCATCGGCAGGGTGTGAATAATTGGAAATAGAACTGAGAACCTCATCTGGGGTGAAGGGGACCAGAATCAGGGATCGGCCGTCGACAGTGCGCGGGTTGCGGGGGAGCTTGGCTCCCGGTGGGAAGCCGGATCTCAACTTGGACCCAGGCTTGGCCCAGGCCCTGAGAAACCCACCGCTCGTGATAAGACGGTGGCAAATGGTTCAGGCGATTACCTGAGGACTGGGTGCCTACACTGGCCATCATGAGATATGCGGACCTCTCTCCAAGGTTTACCGCAAGAGGGGAGTGTAATCTGAGGGCCAAGGGGGATGTAACCGGCTGCTTCAGCTAATGCGCTGACGTGCAAGGCAATTTGCCGGCAAAACTTGAGCGGATAAGCTGCCTCATCGCTGGTGCGGAAATTCGCGGAGTCGATCCAAGGTTGGTGCTCGTGGGACTGGTCGCAAGTGGAAAGAAGGGTTCGAATGTCGTGGTTTGCCAATAGACCAGTCCTCTTTAAGCGGAGCCCCTCGAACATACACATGTGGGTTTCCTGAATTCCGTATTGAGAAACAAAGTCACTGAACCAAAGGTCAAGCTGTTGAGAGGTTGCTCTACCACGAAAGGGACGCGGTCACCGCACAATTGTGGACTCTGATGGCCTCTGGCGGGCGCAAGGATGGCAGTCCGTGTGGCCAAGCCGAGGATCGAAGAGGGCGAGGCTGTGGTAGACCTGAGGACGGGTCAACGGGGATGGATCTGGCTTGGGACGAGGTGCCGCAAGGTGGTGCAAACAAAATAAAATTGGGAATACGTTTGTACAATAAGGATAAGAGCAAATTCTGGTATTGTGGATCGCGAAGATCAAGAAGCCATGTATGGAAACTTGGCGACCGCATGTTGTCCACTGCAAGGCATTGAAATCCATGAGCTGTAAGAGTTCTGGATAAGCGACAAGTACCGGAAAACACTTCCATGCAGACGAAAGCTGAAAATGGTAGCGGGTCAGGCAATGAAAATTGGGGGGCCGAAAGCGGCTCGAAATCAGTGGGTTCCGGAAGGCTAAGGTCCGTGCCTGAAGTTCAGCGGCTGGTGCAATTGGTGAGGGAGTGGCGACCGAAACATTTGATGCACACATGAGCGCCGCGCGGGCAGTCACCTGGACATGTGCATCCATGCGCAAGGTTGTAGTCGAAGCATACTGACAGTCCTTGAGGCGTGCGTCCGGTGAAACCTTTGTTCTGAAGGGGTTGAGGAAGCGATGGGGACTTTCCCTTTCCCTTGGACTTGCCTGGGGGCTTATTGGATTTCCCGCCCCAGTAAGGCTGAGAGGCGTGGCGGGGACCGTTGCCCTTATCTCCCTTGGAACCCTTGCCACTGGTCTTGCCGGCTGAATATCCCTTGCCAGTAAACATTGCATGTCGAGGAAGGAGCCAGGCGCCGACCTGAGGGGCATGCATAAGAGATGGGAGCAGGTCATCTAAGGGCCTGTTCCCCTCCAAGATTTGGGCAAAAGGATGCGCCGGCTTCCTCGGAAAGAAGTTTCCAGAATTCTTTGTCGGCCGTGTGTGTTTGAGCAATAGAAACTGGCTGAAAACCTGACGGAACAGACCTGGTAAGAAAGCTGAGAAGGTGTTGGTCCCAAAGTCGACTGATATTGAAACTGACCACATTGGCAATTTCCAAAGCTGCTGATCTGCGAAAAAGACAGAAAGAAATTCTGAGGCCGTCACTGGTGTCTGCATTGCGGGTCGATTCGGCGGAGACTTCCAGGCGGTTGTCCTCGAGTCGCAAAATCTGCCTATCGCGGCCGGATGCCTGGGCGGAGGCTTCTGAGTCTCGGCTGAGGCATCTGTGGAAAGGAATGTGCCTAAGACATCGCTGGTCGATCATAGAAAGGCACGCATCAATCAAGCCATGACTTGGTTCGTACTCACCTTTGATGGTGACGCCAGCTGTCTTAGCCCTCAGAGCGTCAATTCGGCTTTGTCGTTCCAAAGGCGACATATGCTTGGTTTCTGAGGAGGACGCGGAGGGCCTGGAAACTTCCTGCTTGAGTGAGGAAATCAATTCGCAAAGCCAGGATTTCTTGAGGGTCTGTCACGCCCAAGTTGGTGATGAATTTTTGAAAGTCATCTTCCTGAATGACGCCTGGGTTGGATCCCAGGGCAAAGGCCAAATTTGCCAATGACTCAATTCCTTCCCTTTGAAGGCTCTCGAAAGTGTCCTCTGAAATCTTGTAAGTGGTAGCTCTGTTGCGCAGTTCAGCGTGACTGTCAATGAGAGACATGGCGCTAAATGCGTAATCTTGAGCAGTGACAAATCTGCGTTAAGGAGGCGTGCAAGCTCTGCAAACACTGCGGTTTGGCGGCGCGAACGAAAGCTTGCTGTTACAAAGCAAATGTTTTTACGGTTCAAGCGGCAATTCATCCTGCGCCGAAATCTCTTTATGGTCTATGCATTGCTTGCATTTAGACCAAGGGTGCAAAACTGGGCTATTCAAAAAGACATGGTGAGAAAGCAACATACGTCCACACATCATCTTCTGTGAGCCTTGCTTATGTAAGTGAAGGTTGTGCAATCTGGAAAGGAGGGAAAGCCTGCATCCATATGGGAAGGTCTGGCTCCACTACCTCGTTGTCTGTAGACGCATCGCTGGAGGAAGATGAGGTCGACGAGGACGTCGAACTGGAGTGTCCTGATGAGGCAACTGCAACGGGCGAAGAAGGTGTAAGGGGCGATGCAGCTAAAGCCGGAAGGTCCCTTTCGAAAGCGATGTCGGAAGACTGGGCGGGGAAATACCCGCTGCGGGTCTGGTCGGGCATGAAAAGGCCCTGTTTAACCTGTGAAAGCATGGTTACCAGTTCTCTGAGCGGGAGGCTCAGGGTGTCTCGACTGTAAGTGGCAACGCTGGTCTCTTCTCTGTCCAAATGGTATCCTAACAATTTGCGAACAGAAGGGTTAGCGCCAAATTTGGCCATGAAGCTGAGCAATGTACATTTGAATGTTCTGGTGCTGTAAGCACCGAGCAGTTTGAATAGCATCTTGTTTGCTGCTCTGCAATTCAGAGCTCGCCCCGTGAGCAAATCGCTCTTCTCCCAGCTTAATGGCCCCTTGAATCGGGAGGTGGAGTTCCTCCTGTGCGCCAAAATAGGCGTCTAGCCATCGGAATTCCGATAGGCTGAAAATGGGGGCTGTAATGGGCAGCAGCAGCAATTTCCGCCTGAATGAGCTGCTGGTTTTGAAGTGCCGAGTTGGCGTGGAAATGAATGAAGACCCATCATACCTGGATTCAGGTGTGGGTGAATCAACCTCAATTGAGGAGGCGTGCTGCAAATCATTCCAGCGAGCTCTTGAATAGAGGGCAATCAAGAATGTACCGAAGCAAAGTCGGTCAGAGACATGGGCTGCTTGGCAAGTTGCCCTTTCAAGAATGCGAATGGCATTCAAGGTGAGTGAATCAGCCTGCTTCTTGGGCGGGCGAGCAATTGCTCTGCTTTGGCAAATGCCAGCAATCCTGCGGGAATCAAATCGTGTAAGCAGCCACAGTTTGCAATTGCAAATCTGATAGCCTGCAAAGCCCCCATCGGGGCAGAAGCAGCTCCGGAAGCCAACATATGACAATATTGGTAAACAACAGGTTCTGAGAAAGGGAGGAATTGTTGTTGGTACACCAGTCGTGGAATTTCTGTAATGCGAGCGATCTGGTAACAAGAGTTGAGCCTGCCTTACATGCCAGAGCATCTTGGAATGTACAAAGCGAAAGCCATCCAATTGACTGACACGCCTGGTCTGCCAAAGTGCAGTGGGTGGTATATCTTCCAAGAAGTAGGTAAAACCTTGAGATCGCCACGTCCCTTTGTGAATTGGACAGTTGTAGATCGAATATGGAAACTGGAGCATCTTCATGGAAAGTTCCTATAACGGGGTCAGGCCCAGGACTACCGACGGACTGGTGTGAAGTCGGCTCGAACGGCAAAGCGCGGGTCCTAGGTCTTAAAGACCTGCTGAAAGTGACTGACCCGTCAAAGACTGGGTGTCGTTCCCAAGGAAGTTCGAGAAACTCCATGATGAAGCTCGAACCGAGAGCTCTTACAAGACAGAGCGAAATAAAGAAACAGGTCAATCGGCAAGGGAAGCGAAACAGTGAAAAGTGCTTGAATGCAGAGGCTACTGACAGCCTGGCCCGAGGAGCTCGAAGTTGAGGAGGAAGTAAAGGAACCAAGACCTGGCGGAACGGAAAAGGTCGAGAATGGGAAAGGGATGCGATTGAACATTGTGTGTGAAAGCAATGGTTCCTAATTGGAAGGGTGATCGAGGTGGAAAGGCCGTGGCTGGTGTGGAAAGCATCCATAAGTGCAGGAAATTGCAATTCACTAAATGGTCCGAACAGGCAAAAGGGGCGAACAGATTGAGTAGCAAATGGATGGACGGAAGGGGGAAAGGGTGGAAGTGGGCGGAGGTTGGAAAATATGGACGGCATCCATTTGACCAAGAAATTTTGAGCGGCATGCGGATCATGGAACGTGAGAAAGGCCACAAACTTACGGCAGGTGACTGTGGAGTGCTTGAAAAATTGCGTGGGGACATTGAACGGCTGTGTGGCGGCGAAATTTTAAGCAGAATGCGGACTGAGGAAGGTGAAGATGGTCATGAGAGCTTGGCACATAAAGGTGCGGCGCCTGAATAATGCAAACGAGGGCATTCTTGAAGGAAAACAAGAAAATGGCGTCCGAACGAACAGCGAACAGCATGTGAGCAGGAGAGACTGGGCTCCTGGCAAACCGGCACCTGAGCAAACGGGGCGTGCAGGAGCTGTTAATGGGAACACTGGGGCTTGAAATCACCTGCCAGAAATGTCTGACAATGCGCAGCCAGGCCAATGGGCAAGAGCACAAGAATTCTGCTGCCAGAAAGCAAAAGTTAGGCTGAGCTCCTGGCCGCGATCCATCACCTGGGCAAGCGACGCGAACACGAAGAAATGAACAGGCCGGAAAACATGTACAAGGAGGCAAAGGCTAAGAAGGGGCGCATTTTGTCACGCGGGCCAGCAATGTCAAGGCTTCTTTGGAGGGCGAGGCATCGGCTTAAACAGGGGGGGGTCAAAGAAGATCGTAAGCGGGCGCTGGGCTGCCACAGCAGTAGTGGCTGGGGCTTTCGCGGCCGGCCCTTTGACTTTGGGAGCCGCTTTGAGGACAACTTTGGCTGGCTGGGCCAAGGGTTGGACCGGCTTGCTTATTTTGGCGGGTGAAACCTGGCCGGGAGTCTGCAAATGTGAAGCGGAGACAGCTGGTGCCTCGGGCATCTTGAAACGCGAGGCCGACCAGACTTCTTGGTTCACCCGTCCAATTCGCTTGTACGCGCCCGTGGATGGCGTGGAGTCCGGAGGGCCCAGGCAAACTCGGAGAGGTGGCAGGCCTTGGTGCGGAAAAGGCTCCTGCAGCCCGGGTTCGACCGGACTCTGATGATGAGACTTGGGGCAAGTGGGGCAAGCACGACCTTCCTCCTTCAGCCTCTGTCCCTGCGGCTCCGACCGCTCCGCCACCGGCTGCCCCCCCTCCTGGGGGACGAGAAGGCAAGCCATTCAAGCCGGCCTTTCCTGCCGCTGCACCACCAGCTGTTCCGCCTCTGGCATCCTCTTCATCGCCTTCAGGTGGAGCACAGTCACCGTGGGCGCGCTTCCGGAGGTTCGGGAACAGCGGCAATTGTTGGGGAAGGAAGCAGACTCCAATCAGGGTCTGGGATCTGCTGGTCCTCGCCGCTGGAGGAGTTGACAGAGTTCGCCGACTCCGTGTCGCAATTGCTTTGTGCCGAGCGCATGGCCGGCGGTCTCCACATCCGCCCCCTCCTCATCGGAAGAGTGATACTGGCACAACAAAGCAAGGCCAGACATGGCGGCACACAACTGCAAGAAAAGCGGGGCGAACAAGAGAGCAACGGCTGCGGAAAAAGAAGTCAAGCAACAACTGCGCAAGGTGGACAGTGGAAAAACACTCTGAGCTCGCGACAGGGTCTGCAAACAGGCACTTTTCAGGGTTCAAAGTAAAGATCAAGCTCCGGAAGCAGCTAAAGAGGAAGAAATGAAACAGAGCAACTGGTGTTTGAGCTTGGTCCAAACTTTAACGTGATCGAAGGCACGTTCACGGATCATGAAATCATAAGCAGCTTGGATCTCCTCGACAAGAAGGGGGGGTGTTGGGGTGAACAGGCGAACCAAGGTCGAGCAAGAAGGAATCCCCATCGAACGGCGTGGTGAAGATGTGGGCAATCTCAATGCTTTGAAGCATAGTTTGAACAATGAAGAGGCACTCTCTGAGCTTAGCAAGTTCGGAACGAGTTCGTAAAGAAGCATCAGTGCCCATGAAGTAGAGCAGGTTGTTCGTTGTTGAAACGATCTGTCAGCCTCAAGTTCAGTCGCCATTATGGAGGCAAAGTTTTGCCAATCCATGCTGTTAGATATACGGATGGCACTGAAAAGCTGCGGAAAAGCGAACATGGTGCAAAAGCACACGCAGGGAGCTAAGCTGGCTCCCGGCTAAGACGGAGCGACATCCGCCCGGGCAATCGCGCGCGAAGCGGGAACAAAGCTGCTTGTCCTGATCGTCTCAAAAATAAAATGTTTGTTGCACATGAAGGGGAAGCACATGTTGTGAGTGCTTCTCAAATAAAGCCGAGTGTCCTCGAGCCCAAACTAATCACAAACAACCGATTCAACGTCAAGCGAAATTAAAGGAGCGTCTTAACAGAAGCATACCGTGTGGTCCAGACATGTCCTGGATTCATTGGGCACGAATGTCACTGCCGAAACAGACCCGTTGCATGGAGTTTGGAGATCCGACATTTGCCATCCACAGCACTGCACCAAAGAAATGACTCCAGAGGCACGCAAATTGTCAAGAAATCCATCTGAGCTCGTGGCCGTGTTCGAGATTTGAAGGACTTGATCATGAACTGAAAAATTCCACTGCTCGCACATCTGCCCTGTCGAAGGATTACACTGCAAAGCGAAGATCATTTCCTTGAGCCGCCCAAATGAGAGGGTGACCCAACACATTGAAGTAAGACAGGCGTTGGTCCAGGGTGGCAATTGTAGGTGGTTGATCCATGTGCTCAACATTGCAGTGGCAGTCTCCTTGCACGGCGGGAGAGTTGCATGTCGCAGGATCAAAATTCCTGATGGATGCATGACCAGGAGCAAATCCCGGGCCTGACCTGAAGGCTGAAATTCAAGAATTGAAAAGCATTCTGCATTGTCCTGGCGCTCGTTGTCGCTCAAACAGAGGCGCAAAATGTCTGTGTCCAAGTCAGCATCATGGACGATCCGCAAGATGGTTTTGCCAAAAACCAATGATTCAGTTGTGATTGGCAGGAAACTCTGAGTCTGAGACCAGAAGTCCGTGTCAGCCTTGGCAAGTGTCCAGACCTGGCAAATGTCGATGAGCTGCTGTTTCCAATATTGCAGAGCGTGTCGCATGTCAAAATTCTCAATTGAATTGTTCCGCAAGAAGCCGTATAGGAGTCCCATCATCAGAAAGGCGAGCATCGACTGACAAGGAACAAACATGTTACCCAAGAGCCGGTAGGCCGCGTTCAGGTCCATGGGTAACTGAAAGGATGTTCGGCCAAGTGCGATTGGGATTCCCAGACATGCAGCAATCTCGACTGGGTGCAGGAATCTAACAATGCCTGAAACAGTGACCAAGCTGACCAGGAGTTTGCGATTCCTGAGATACTGGTAATCATAGTGAACTGATTGCCTGTAAGACGCCATGATGGTTACCTGTTTGCTTGACTGATTAATCATTCGCCTATCCAAGACGGCCGCCGGTGTCAAGCTTGTACCTCCAGCGCTCAACTCAGGGTCTGACAAACGCAGAATCTCTGAGGGCGTAGGCTGCAAAGATCTCCAGTTTGCAGGCAGCTTGGGCAAAATGAAATTCATTGGCCTGGCCTTCTCATTTTCCATGGCCTGAGGGATTCTGATCTGCTGCATTGCGCGAAGCACTTCATGCGGCACATGGGTATCAACTCGAAGCAACGATCGGTCGGGAGATGACCGTTTGTCCCCAGCGTGTGGCGCATGACCGCCCTGAGACCCAGCTGATTCCACACTTGTGTGATGAGGCGATAGTGTGGGTGTTGCATCAGCCCAACCACGTTCTCAATGAAAACTGCAACCGGTTGTACCAACGCAAGGAAACGAGTCAACTGCACCATATTCATTCCAGTTTCAGCTGCTAAACCTTTTTGGTTTCCAGCAAGACTCCATGATTGACAAGAGGGGGATGCAGTGACAAAGGTCAAGTTGCAAAGGGCGATTTGTCTCAAAAGCTGTATGCTGTCAATGCTCGTAGTGAAAACATGTGTTCCGGCGGAAATCTGCTCAAAAAGAGATCATTGAGCTGTTGCTCTGTCCAAACTGTGGCATCAAAAATGCGTGCAAATGTCTGATTCGCAAGCAGGTTGATATCTATTGCAAATCGCATTGGAGGGAGATCAAGATTCATGCTGTTCTCAGCAAGCAATAATCCAAAACAAGGTCGTGACCTGACGGCAAAGTCCTCAAAAAACTGGCATTTGCGTCCTGTTGGAGAACAACATCACAAGCGGTGGCTCTGAATGGACACTCCAAGGTAGCAGAAATCAAATGGTTCGGCGTCAAAAGGTCAAAGGAATCGCACGTTTGAAGTCGATGGCCATCTCGATACTGCAAGAGGTTGATCTTCATCATAGTCTGATTTGTATCATGCCAGCACTCATCGTATGCTTCAAAAAGGATAGATCGCGGTTGCGCCGAGGGGAGCTTGTCGACTCCATCCCAAAAGAAAACATCCATCAGCTGCTTCTGTGTGCCAAAAGAAAGGGTCTCATAAGCGTTGGCATCAAACCAAGCGTTTCGGAGCATGTTGTTGGGCCAGTCAGAAACCATGGCAAGCTAATCACCGTGCCCAAATTGGCACCCCGTCCCTTTTTGGGGTGGCACACACTACCACGCGCCGGCTTGGGCCGAGTGGCTGCACACTGTTGTCCCCTTGGCCACAAAGTACACAAGAGCGTTTCAGCCACGGGGCAGACTTATTGAGAAGTGCTGTGGCTGATTCCAGGCGCCCCTCATGCCGCAGCTCAGGAGGGGAGATCGACATGGTAGGTAGAGGCGGGAGCAGTTGTTTATTCATTCCAAAGTTAATTGCAGCGCGAGGGGCATGACGCATCCATTCGATTTCGATGTCGATATGGCGGAGAGCGAGAACCCCTGCGAAAAATCCGTTGGGGAAGTATTTACTGCTGAGTCCACATCCACACGCGCACCAAGATGCGCGGGGCCAATGGCGCCGAAGCAAGAACCACGTGTCACTTTCTTCATCCAAAGCCCATTTGAGGACTGCCTGACGAACGTTTGGCGCAACAACCTTGTGAGGCAAGTCGTGAAGAGAAGTGAGAAAGGAAATATCAGAGCGGTCCTTCCACGCGGCTGTGGCCATGCGCCTGGTAAGAAAGCCGACTGCAGTGACCTCTTCTAGTGTGTCTAGATATTTGACTAGGTGGGTTTTCATAGCAGTGGCAGCCGACTTGCCACTGGGACAGGAACTCCACACATGTCTCAGGCCAGGAAATTTTCGTAGCATCATCCAAGTTGCTGTATAAGAGCAGGTGGCAGCCGTGAGAGGGCAGTCTCCCATGACACATGATTTGGGGCAAGTAAACGACTGGCGAGACCAAAGGCGGCCTGAACGGCAAGATGCTCTGGAGCAACAATGGGCGCAATGCAAAGATAGCGCAACACTTCAGGCAGTGCGCGCATGTCAATCCAGGATTGAAGATAAAAAGCACAAAACATGCCTTGCTCCCTAACAGAGAGACTGCGGTGCCGCAATTCCGAGCCGAGCAGTACAAGTAGCCTGTGGTTGAGCATCAATTTTTAAGCTTAGGCAGGGCAACTCCACAAGTATGTGCCTGGCCATGCAAGGGGAGGCCGAGCATGACCGCTTCGGAAGAAGGACACGCGCACTCCAGGGCGTAGCATCAGCGCAGACAATTTGGCGGAAACTCAAAAGGTGAGTCTTGCATTTGCATTTGCATTCGACAGTGAGTTTATGCTGCCAGGCTCTTGTGGCCGAGAGTGGCCACTGCAGAAGTCAGGCACGTCATTGCGGAAAAGGGGACTTGGCGCAGGGACATTCTGGCACAAGAGCCTTACTGTAGCGTTGCAGTAGCGAAACAAACGAGCAAACCTCGGCCTGTTGGCAGCGCAAAAAAGAAATGACCGGACTTCGTCCTGTCGGCATTTGCTGGCTACTCAACTCGGACTGCGTGCTCAACATACCGACCTCCAAACAGTGCTTGATAATGTTGCATGCCAAAGCGCGTCCGTGGCCAAACCAAACACAGCTGCTGGAACGTAGGCCGCGCTCTGTTGGTAATGTGAGAAATCTGCAGAGCTTCTAGGTGATTGGTCAAGCACCCGCCTTCGAGGCCAGTGGTTGCTGCAAATGCCTCCGTCCAGGACTTTTCTTGAAGCCAGCCAGGGACCCTGGCTAGAAGCTGGATCCAGTCGCGCACTGTCACTTGCTGCTGCGTCACTCTCATGCGCTGAAACTCCTGACTTAAACGCTGCTTGACAGAGGCAAAGACAAACACGTCTGCCACCTGCAGCAGCGGCGTCATGCCAGCTGGAATGATGACGACTTCCAAACAACATGCCCTCGCAAAGCGCAAAGTCTCCGGCGCAATGTGAGCACTCGCTGTGTCCAGAAGCAGCACTGGCTGGCAGAATTCTTTGTACGGCTCGCACACTCGATTGATGCGGCTCACCACGCGCATCATGGAGGCGCCATTACTCCACGACGACTTGCATCGCCACACCACAAAGTTGTCCGGCAACACCAGGCGATTGCGAACTCGCACCGCTAAACGATGAGTGTTGCAGAGCAAAAAGCAAGGCATGAGATGCTGCAGAGACGGCCGGTTGCAGACAGTTGCCAAAAGCGAAGCCGTTCCTCGCTTCTCGTTTGTTGAAACTGCAATTTGACCGCCAAATCCTTTCTTCACGACTCCTGTGACTGGCTTGATGTGATACGGAATGGGCGTCTCGTCGATGTTAATCAAAAGCAAAGGCTTGCCCTGGTGCTGAGCTTTCAGCTGAGTGTGTCGGAGCCATTGCCAATACACTTGTGCCTGCATACCCATTTTTGAGCACAAGTAATGAACCCAGTTTGTGGGTCAACCATCTCCACGAGCTAGCGGTAGTTCGTTACGACCCTCTTTTTGGGGCTAAAAAGTGTACCCATTTTTGGCGTCACTAAAAAGCTCAAAAAGCTGGCGCAGTCTGGCTTCCCGACAGACCCAACTGCTGCTGCAGACACTGCAAAAAAACGGAGCCATCCTGCCTAGTTGAATCTTCACTATAGCCCAAAATCGATTTAGAGGTCACGAAATACATGTTCAAAGGCATAACAAAAACACCAAAAAGAAAGACTTGAAGACAAGGTGCCTTTGCGCGCTTTTGCGCCAAAGTCAGCTCCACCTGATGCAGACCGATTCTGCGACGCACGAACTTCCACTGCTTGCAAAACCGCTGCGTCCAGAGTCTTCTGCCGCGAGTGGTTCTGCCTCGCAACCGCTCGTCTTCTGGAAGCATTCGCTGATACATCTCAAACACCTCTAGCGAAGCCGGAGCGTAGCCAGCAGCGTTGCGCGCGGCTACGGCTTTCGCCACCGCCGCTTTGGCGCCCTGCTTCCGGGCCAGCCTCCAGTCTCGTGCATCAGAGCTTCCAGCCCGTCCAATGTCAGCCAGACTTGCCGCCGCGACGCACTGTCCAGCTAGCTCAGCGTCGCCCAACTTGGCGCCAGCAAATTCTTCCGCGGCCGCCACACCTCCCATGGCAAACGAAGCCAGAATGCACCTTCGATGATGCGGAGTGATCCGGCGACGCGCCGCGTCGCTCCTGGGGCTCGCATCTGTCGAGCTGCTGGTTTCCCTCAGCTGCCTTTTCAAATTTGAGCACACTTCCCGGAGCTGCTGAGCTCGATGAGCCGGTCTGCTGCACATGGGTTTTGCCGGTCTGCTGCACATGGGACTACAGGCTACAGAGCTAGCATGCAGAGACTGCTCTCCCGCCGAAATCCGTCCGAAACTTCTTGACCCCAAAATTGCACAAACACTGCTGCCACGCAACAAATGTCTTGCGCGCAACGCCTGGCTGCGGAAAGGCTGCTGTGAAGCGCGCGCAAAACCTGTGCCAAGCTTCTTTGCCGCTGCGAACCGCAGAATACTATTGGTGAACACCCCATGCTCTTACAAGCAGGGCACGCAACGTGACCCTAATTCTGGGGTCACGGACACGGCCAATTTTCAGCCATGGAAGCATCAACTACGCGCAGACCGCCTTGGAAGCCAGCTAGACATTGTTGAGAGACGGATCTTAAAAAAAACATGCCCAGGTCCGAGACGGATCATTGTTGAGAGACGGATCATTGTTGAGAGACGGATCATTGTTGAGAGACGGATCTTTCGGGTGGCCTTGGAACTAGGCGCCAACCAATTTGATGCCCGCATTGAGTTCAGCGTTTGAGCGGATCGTGCATGGACCGAAGTGTTTGAGCGGATCGATCATAGCCTGTCGCCATGCAGCACGCATTGACCGAGGGCCTGCTGGTCGCCATGGAGGAGTGGGCGGCCAAGCAGCCTGCCGCCCTTCCGGATGCTCTGGAAGCGGTGGAGCGCATCTCCGAGCTGCTGGATCTGAGCGGCTTGTTCTCGGCGCTGCTGCTGCATCCTCGCAGAGACAGGGAGAGCCTGTCCTACACGGGCGGCATCCGAGTCAGCGGACTTGACTTCGGATACCCTTGCCCCTACGGCGCTTTGGAGTCCTACCTCACGAAGGACGGCTGCCGCGTGATGACCAGAGATCCCGGAGACGATCTTTGGGCGCAGACGTTCGACAGGCTGGCTCCCGAGCCCTCGCTTGGGCACCTCAACGCCGACACCAAGGGCGATTTCCTGGAGCTGACCCTGGCCGCGGCTGCGCAGGTGCTGGATTGCGCGGAGAAGCCCTGCAGCGAGCCGCTGATGCGCTGCCTGCACGCCGCGCGGCTGCTGATCGAAGATGCCGCGCGCACTTTGGAGGAGCTGCAGCTGTGGGGCAACCCGCTCCTGCTGAGAGTGACGCGGGAGATCGATGGGTGCCGCGTCAGCTGCAAGTCCTGCCCAAAGTGCGGAGGCGCAGTCTTCGGGCAGTGGCGCTATGCCACGTGGGGCGGCTTATTGGCCGCCGTCGGAGCGCATGCCTGCTAGGGAAAAAAAAATGACATATAATAAATGCCCCTCGCTTCAGTCCGGGATGCTCTGCCGATCCGCAAGCTCTGCCGTGGCCGCGCTCGCAATCTCCTCGCACAGCGCCGTAGGAATGCTATAAAGCAGCTCGCGCGACTGCCCCTGACCCTCTCACGCTGACCCCCCATGAGTCGAGGCCCCCCTTGAGCGCCCCTCAGATGCCTCCCGTCCTCCCACGCGTCGCACCGACTGCCGCTCCTGCACAGCCCTCGGCTCGGTCTCCAGCGCATGTTGGTCCACAGTCGGGTCTGCTTCCTGTACGGAGTCCCGTACATGCAGTAGGTAACGTCCACCCAGGGTAGGCGCTCCATGAACGGTCGGGTCTTCAGCAGCCCGGTGGCCGGATTCTCTATGACCCACATGAGCGGGTCGAAGTGCGCCATGATCTCAAGGGCTCTGAGCACCAGCGCGTCGCCTTCCTCGAGTCGTCGAGGGCGCATCGTCAGAGCTCGGCTGTACTCCGTGCAGACCGGGCTGGCCCAGACCATG